>CH002903.1:599568-659741 GCA_000149265.1 Ciona savignyi | reverse complement strand
CGCGCTCCGAAACGCAAAAAAAGCGAAATAAAGAACAATGGAAACAACTAAACACATAATTGACTGTAAAAAAAACTCATTTTTGTTAAATCAAATTATAAAATTTCGACACTATCAGCATATGTCGGAAATTATAACAATAATTAATTATTTTATAATTGAACTTCGGATGGCAACAGTTGCCATGAAGGCGGAAAGGAATTAAAAATAACATAAAAATGAGAAAAGGGTTTTGGCTCGTAATTAAGGGTCACAGCAGCACCTAGTGGTGACGTAGCAGCAGTAAAACTTGACAAGAATAGAAAATCTAAAAAATAAATTTTAAGTTTGATTTTTTGCAAAATACAAAAATCTGGCGAACCTGGTTATGTCTCATTACTCCTTCGTCTCTTCATGAGCCCCTGCGGTTGAGGGGAATTCCCAATCCCTAGCACTTCACCCAGGATTCCGTACGAGTCGGCATAGTGGCCACCCAACCCTTGAGAGTGCTGCCCCACATAAGCACCAGCCTCGGGGCTGGGTTCAGGAGAGGGCAGCATATTACCCACACCACGTTTCCGAATAGGGGTCATCATCTGTGGGGACCCCTGGTGTATAATAGAAAATTAATTATGATGATGGTTTCTTTAAAACAAACGGTCAAATACCCTTTAAAACTTTTAAATCTCAAAAACAATGTTTGGCCAATTTTAATAATTTTCGACATTTGCTCCACTTTTTACGATTCAACTTTGCTGAACACAAATTGCCACGAAACAACAACAAAATTTACCTTCAAATTGTAATATAATATTATTATATATTTGGGAATAAGTAAATGCAGTTGGCGGGATATACATCGGATATTTGCCAGAATACCACTTCCACATGTAGAGCTGGGTTAACAGTGTTTCACAAACAATGAAGATAATGTTCATTTTAATTCAATACATTAATCCACTGAGCCAGTTAAGTGGATTCAAGGGATTTACACAAGATTTAGATCTCACAAACTTTGATCTGATTAAAGTTACGTTAATAACAGGACCAATACCACCTTTATAAACTCCAATAACCCTCCATAAAAAGTTGAAACAGTATTTATGTCTAATATGCAAGTATAAGGTGGTAAAAGGTTTATAGATCTTAGCATTAGCAAGTATACTTTGGAATTGTCAAAAACCTTTCAAATTTTAAGTCCCAAAAAGATCAAGTTTTATAAGCGATAAAAGAGATTCTTATAACCAACCTTTTTAAAGTGTAATTTGTCAACTTTGTGTTAAAAAATTGAAACTTACCGCGAACTCAGTTGGAGATATTAGGTTGAGCGCACGGAGCAATCGGCCAGCTGTGCTCGCAGTTAACCCTCCAGATCTTGGGGATTCCCCGAGCAAACCCTCAATAAGGTTTGAGCCTAGTAACTGTAGTTGAGTGGGTGAATCGGCACCCAGTTCCTGCCCGATGGCCGGTACGGGTGTCAACCTGTTTCGGCGACTACGTGGAGTAGTTCGATCAACTATCGGAATCGACTTTCCTATGAAAAGAATATAAGTTATAGAAAAAAAACAATATAAGTTAAATAAAAACTATATAAACTTGAAATCCAAAATTAAATAAAAGTTTTTATAAAATTTTATCAAAGTTATATATATGGGTTGTTTATAAGAGTAGAAAGTGTATACTAGAATTAAGTAGTACCCAAATTAATCACGACAGACGTTTATAGCTATGGGAGCAGGTATATGCGCTTATTGCGCTATAATTGTGATGATATAAAGTCCAAGGAAATCCCACCTTCCCGATGCACGGTGTCAGACAAGCTGCTAAAATCCTGGAATCTACGTTCACCACCAATCGCTTGGTTGCTCATGCATATAGATACTGGAACTGTGAGTAAAGTGAGTTTAAAATGAGGGGTTCTGGGGATGAATGGCTTGGATCACATTACTTAAAAGATGCAGTTATCATAGTGTAAATCATTAGTATGGTACATGTTCTGCACACCTATGGCTACAATGGGTATTTCACAGTCAATTAAATGCTAATAGCTCCCACCCTTTGTTGCTTTCTCCTGTTCCCGGTGAATTTGAGGCCGGGGAATCCCCAGAACATCACTCGACATTGGGCGATGGGTGAACGCCGACGACCTGTCGGTGCTGCCGATCTCGGGACCGAGAACATGGTTGATCTGCAACGCAACACACCATAATTACATCAGTGTTGAACTCCACAAAAACCTTTTTTGCACTACATCATTATCATCAATTATTTCATTTTGGGCGCGAGGTGTTTTATGAAACTAGAACACCGACTGAAACAGCTCTTGCAAATCAAATGTTCCAATTCATGAGTATTTGGTCCACAGTTAACACTGGTTTATCTGACTACACTGTTTTGTAACTCTCGGTTTTGTCGTCCATGGAATTAAACCATAAGAAGTGTTGACGCACGTCCCACACTATATTTTAACCACATGTTTTAACCCATACGAGAAGTTCATATGGGTCTAATACGACTCAACTTATACGGGTTGAAAACGATGGCCACCTTATACAATACATGGTGACTGATTACAATCACAATACTTCCCTAGTGCATGTTGTTCCAAATGTAACCACAAATTACTGAAGATCGACCAGTTATGGTAACATTTTGCTTGTGTGGAATGAGGTACTAAGTATCAACATCATAGAAAATCCACCTGGTGTTGAGACTTGACGCCGGGCACGGTATACGGAGAAAACCTTCCACTCGATGTCACTACAGCACCAGTTGTGCCGTTGAATTCAAGGAGGCCGTTGTACCGGGTTGTGTCCGGGACTTGTGGGTACCTCTGGACACCAGGAGGAAGCACAGAGTTGAAATGGTGGACCTCCGGCAGCAGGCTGTTTGCCTGGTGCAAAATATTAAAGTTTCGATTCGTCCAGTATGGCCACGACAGGTAAATTGTTGTTTTACCAGGGAACTTAAAAACGCATGTTGGTATAGTTGTCACCAGTAGGTTTGAGATTTAAATTGTTCGGTTTAAGTACAATTTTAGATGGGCGACAGTGGGTGTTTTTATGTTAACACATTGGCATGTTTACCTTTAAGTCTAAGATGGATAACTTTCCACACAATCGCATAACAGGGTAAAAAACAATAGACCATTTATATTTTTTGTGAGATATTTCCTTGGTATAATGGGGAAAATCAACATATTCTACATAGGTAGCAATCAAAAAGAGTTGATGGAACAAATATATATGTTTAAGCCTTTAAGGTAAGCAGAAGATAAAAAATACCTGCGTTCTTGCATTATGAGTTGGCATTTGGAGCAGTCCATTGTTCGACTGAGGGTATTGTGATGTCATATTGGGAGCACGATTAGCATGACAGGGGAAAGCGTAGTCCGAAGAATTACTTCCTTGGCTTCCGCTGTATGCTGAGTCAGCACTTTCACTTCGCTGAGTAATCGAAAGCGATGATTAGAATGGTTTGCAATGGGCAGCACTCGTCTTGAGTATCGTTATGAAGACATTAATTAAAAATTAGGTTTTAAAAAAGAAGACACACAAATAAGGAAAAAAAGACAACAAACCACACAAATAAGGAAAAGTATACAACAAACCAATTTTCTTACCTGAGACTCTTCTCTTAGGAACAAGAGTGTGTTTGGATGCGTAGTGTTTCCAGGCTGAGAAACAAGTTGGTGTTGCGGCAACACTGCATCAGTGTTGACCAACCCATGGTGGTGACGGAGGTCCATCTTCCCAGAGTAGTTTGTGTCGAGCTTCTCCTCCATTGTAGAGCGGAGGGTAAACTGGTTGTCGAAGCAGTTTGGGTCCTGTGGGGGGCATGTTACTGGATGTAAAATTGGAGATGGATGTAAAATTGGAAAACGCTGATAAATAGGGGGTGGGAAAATGGTAACAAGTTCAAAGTTGGATGTCGCTTCTTTCCAACTTTCACTGACACTACAAACCACGTTTGTGACGTTTTAAGTGTAAGAATCATCAGCTTTAATGACAATGACAAAATAACAATATCAATCACGTGTGATAATTCAACTAAATTGTATCAACCTGCGATAAACTTTAACTTCTCTGGGGGTGATGTGTGACACAAATTCATACACATCAGGCTATTTTAAAAACAGCCAGTGACAAGCCCTTTATTAGTTCAAAACTTGGCCCATTAAAAAATGACTAAATAAACCAACTAATTAGGGCAAATTATCTTTTCAGAAGCAACATTCAACCCATGCCTTTGGTGCCATAACACTTGGTATGAAGTAAACCCACCTCCTGACTCGATCGACGCATCGGTTCGAACACTTCATCCTCGGGTTTCGCTCCAGAGTCGCATGACGATATGCTTCCACTCCTGCTCCTCAGCGACATCATGTGGTGGGATATATTGTCCATGGCGCGGTATGTCTGCGTGGTGGCCACCTCATGCGCATGCCGACCTAGAAAATGTCAAATTTATAGGTATATTGTAATTTCACAACTCACAATACATATTTGATGGTTGTTTGAATTAACCAATGAAATATACATATATTTCTTAAGATTTTTAAAATAAATAGACGCATAAGAATACAAATAGTGAACACTGTACTATCTCATTATCATCATCATCTAACAATTTTATATCATTAAATGATTACCATAGATAAACATTTCAGGATTTTCCATTATATTGTTTATAAGTGGACGATATGAAAACTATGTACCACAGGTCCAAATACAAATAATGGGTCCATCTATGCCAAACTTGTGTCAAAGACACAACAAACATGTAACAATACTTTAATACTCATAAAGGCAGGGGTGTTGGGGATACAAACAAAACGGTGCCAAATTGGTTTTGAGGATAAAAGCACCTCCAAATGCCACCCAGCCTAGAATTCATATAGCATGATATTCACTAAAATTCATATAAAATGATGTGCACTAAAATTCATATAAAATGATATACACCAAAATTTATATAGAATGATATGCACCAAAATTCGTATAGAATGATATGCACCAAAATTCATATAGAATGATATGCTCCAAAATTCACATAGCATGATATGCACAAAAATTCATATAGAATGGTATGCACTAAATCATCCTACCACCATCATATATTACCATGGCACTACCACGGAAAAAACAACAAGGCCAAAATGTTTCAACGCTTACCATGATGTTGCAGATGGTTGATCAAAGCAGCTTGCTGTATGCTGTATAATGATGGATTGATGGTTTGTGACTCACTGTATCGACTTTGTAGTGCGCTGAGTAGCTGCTGGACCTGTGGGAGGGAGGTTCTTAAGAAAATTGCATTTCGTAAATATTCTAGAATATTCTTAAAGGTCTAAAAGTTCTAAAAAATAGAATGTTAATTATATTCAAATATATATATGAATATTATTTTAGGTTTGACATATGGAGAAAATCTGTTTTACAAATTTCACAAAATTGGTTTCCGTATTAATGGATGTCAAGAAAGCTTGTTTTGATTTATAGTATACAATAAATTTTGAGATCAAAATCAAGTTTAAGACTGTTTTCGAATCAAAATATTTGAAATCGAATCAGAAATGCACATCGTGTACATGGATTTAGTTACGACAAAGTTTGTAAACGGGAAATGGAAAATAAAACTACAACCTAGCCTAACCGTTATCCATGTATGACATTGCAAATTGTGGGGATTAATTATATTACAATTGGCAAACACAAACAGAAATTCAATTTACCTGCGACTCCTTTGAAGCTACAGCAGCAAAATTGTCGGTGTTCAGTTGGTTAAGTTGATCTAAAAAGTGAAATCCAACTTAAATTAGTCTGACAAAACAATACTATGATATAGACCACTGTTCAAAAGGGTATTAGTATAACAATCATTTTTCAAATTCAGGAAGTTCTGAATAAGATTAACTGGCTGACAAAATGTGTTTGCACACAAATGCATATACATACCTACACCTACACGCTACTTCGCATACACAATTAACAAAAGATTTTCTGAATGATTACGAAAATTAGAACATTTTGTCCTTAGTTAAAAAAACGAAATCTAAAAAAACAATATTATCAAAACAGTTTTAACATCACTCGGGCAATAAGTTCTGCCCAATTCAAATATTTTTAATTACAAATAAATCATCACCAACCTTTTTGGTGGCTCATCATTGGAGTGGAGATGGGTTTATTGGTCAGGTGGTCCATAACAGGGGTGGGTAAAAGGCCCCCGCATGGATTCCCCCGCTTTAAATCTCTGGAAGCTCGAAGAGCATTAAGCACGACAAGGCCACAAGGTCCAGGCACACAAAAGGAAACTTTGAGTGGAAAATCACCTGAAAAGAACAAATCAATTTTGTTCAAATATAATTCTAAAATCAATTTTTTGTGGGGGTCAGAACTAGGGATGCACAAACTAGAATATCGAATCTACGTTTAATTCGAATATTTGGATTCGAAATAATATACATTGCACATTAAGAAACTATAATTGCATAGAGTTCCTTTTTATTTTCATTGTACATATTTAAGCATGGGCGCCGACTTCCGCCGTTGCGCCGCAATGTCTGTTTTATAATTACGTAAAAAATTCCCTGCGCATTTAAATAATTATCACATTAAATCGTCTAACCGCAGCGCCGCTTTTCCAGCGGTGTTTATTGCTTTGATCGGCGGTTTGACCTAGGGTTACGTTGACCTAGATCAGTGGTTCTCAAACTTTTTCAGCTCGTGGCACACTAAGAAATTTTTTAAAAAAATCGCGGCACACTTAAACAAAACAAATTGAATCAAGTAATTTTATTCAGCAAATTTTAATAGGATGGGTGTGCTTGTCGTTTGGCACAAATAAGATCGCAACGAGGTTCCATTTTTGACAAACACAACCGCATTTCGTCGTCAATTCCAACTGAGTACTAAATATTAACAACTGAGTACTAAATAACAGTTTAAATGCGGATCAAATAACTAAAGTTTGCTTATGGAATAATCTTATTAATAAAATGGTTTCTCTCCTGTTATCTAGGGAGCTTTCCTGCTGCTTAACTCAGCGTGCAAGACAAAATGTCATGCATGTGTTAATATTACATTAATACACCACACTGAACAATGAATTGTGCTTATGACATGACAATCACCCTTAATTCATCGCTACCCATAGCAATACTGTTTACTCTACTTGCTACCAGGGTCCGATAAAGTCGGGAATCCGGGAACGCGGTTCCCGTACGGCCAATCGGTCCGCGGTACGGCTTTGATCCGCCGGAAAAAAAACGCTAAGTTTTGATTTATTTTTACGCCGATTAACTTGTGCGCGACCTGCGATAAACCACACAACATACAAATCGTAATAATACCTCAATTTAGACAATAAGGTAAGATTTTTCTTTAAAGATTGTTGACTCTATGATTTCGGCATTTCGCAGACGTAATAAACAATATTTGTAACAATGCATCATTATTCATTGTTATCATTTAACTTGGACTAGTCACTAGGCTATCGTTTTGTTTAGGCTAGGCCAGAACAGGGATTAGCTAATTTCTCAGTTATATTTCGCTGTTTTATCTTAAGGTTTATATTTTAAACTTGACGCACATGCAATAACTGTTAGAACTTTAACAACGTAGTAATATCCGAATCAGATGAAGATAGGCTACGCTACGTGAATCTAATTTTTAATAAAAATATCCATGTTTCGCTAGTAAGCATCTTTAGTTCTTATTTAAAACTAGTTATAACGTTTATAATTACTAGCGTACTACCAAATATAATAAGACTAACACGTAATTGTTATAATGTAGTTTCTTAACAAGCTCCCCTTTTTTAATGATAGACATTCTGTTTAAATCACAGATAACGCGAAAACTTTATTATCTTTCGTTATGAAAAAGATCAAACCGTCCGGTAAACCATCTCACGAGGTAGTGAGTTGCCTTGAATGCAATAGCCGATTGGAATGGCGCAACATGAAGCAACATTACCAGGCTAAACACCCAGAAAAGCAGGATAAATGGAGCTTAGGTTGTGGGGACAGAAGTCAAAGAACACTAGATAGCATATTTGGTTTGCCCAAAACTTCAAATGCATCTGCGCCACTTGCTGCTAGTCGAAAAAGGCAGTTAGTATCGGAACCAGATACAGAGAATTCTCAGCCAGAATACTCAGGCAATACTCAGTTACAGGAGGTATTAAATGCAATACAAACAATGAACTCTAAATTTGACACATTTTCAATGAATAATACGACGAATTCTTTGTCTGTTTTATCTCCAACCGCACACGACCGCGAGTCTGACACATTAGTTCGATTAAAAGCTACACGGAACATTAATGAAATTATTCAGTTGATAGATTGCATGTCGCTAATAACTTCGGAAGATGGCACATATATTAAATGCGATTGTTGTTGCACAGACATACCTCGGGCTGCTTTTAATATGATCGGTTGTTTTAAAATTCCGGATTCTGAATCGCTTAATAGCGATTCACTCAACCTAAGCAGAGAAATGGTCAATTTAAAAGCGCACCTCAAACGACACCTCACCAGCACAACGCATAGCATCAATCAAAATAAAATTCAAACGGAAGCCGCTATCAACAGAAAGCGCGAGAAGCGAGCCACAACGGTCGGAATGCTGCTGTCCAACCTAGCATATGAAATTATTTTCTATGGTGAGCCGTTCAAAAGTTTTGAACGAAAATTAGGTCTACTGTCACATAACAATATTGACATTGGTAATATTAATCATAGCGAAATATTTGTACGCAAACTTCTTCCAATTTTCAAACGCATTATTTCCACACGATTGTGTAATTTTTTGTCGGAGCCACTGATTTGTACGGGTAAGCCGCGTCCAATCGTACTGGTAGCAGACAAAGCAAAGATAAAGAAAGAATCTGTGCAGGGTGTTGCTGTTAGGACTATTGTCCTCAAAGACAACGTGCTGTTTAAATCTTTCTATCTGGGCCACCCAGATCAAGCTAGTGGGGCTAGGAAAAGCTTAACTAGCACCATGATGGACATAGCCACACGAGAACTTGGTGTCACAATAGGGGAGCTAAGAGACCGCTTTTCAGGATTCGCTGGAGACGGCCAGTATATTCGTAACCTGCAAATACATAAAAGTATATCGGAAATACTAAATTTAAGCACAGAATATACCGAACAAGTTTGTTTGTGGGATCTCGCTCACCGCTTGGAGCTATCAGCAAAAGATGCGAAATCGGCCACGCCTTGGTTGACCAATCTGGACGCTTTCCTTACTACTGTCATGGTGGATTTACGAAGCGCATCAAAACGAGACAAACTGAAAACCATAACTGAAGAACTAAATCTAACCTTCTTGGAGTTTAACCTCTTTTCCGAGACTCGCTTTGTAGAGTATGTGCATCGCTCATATTCAGCATTCTTACGTATGTATGCTCCGACCTACACCGTTTATCAACAAATTGCTGCGTCAAATTCGCCAGAAGCACTAAACGCACAGGAGAACATTGCAAAGTTGTGCAGCATTCGTTGTGCACTAAATCTTAGCTTCATGCTGGAAATCAGCAAGCTTCTTACAACCGCATCAAAACAATTTCAGAGGGATAATATTTTGCCATGGAGTGGTATGTACACCACAAACGTCTTGCTTGCTCGACTGAAAAATGCAAAAGAGGCTTTAATGCGATGTTCAGTACCTGAAGAAATTCAGTTAACAGACCTTAATACTCGCCCAGACTGGAACACCTGGAGTCGTTTCAGGGAGACTGTGTCAACCATACGAGATAAGGCTGAAATGCAGGGGGTTCCCCTATTGTTACCGAGACAACAGGGCAGAATAACGCGACAAATACCAGCTGCCACTGAACAACCGGAGTATGGCGACGATGGCATTGCTTCTCTTATTAACATTTCAATGAAAGAATTTGCAGCATATATTCAACAACTTTCCAATCATATAATCAGGAGATTTCATCCGTGGCCCATGTGGCTGGATTATACGGAGAAAGTGTTTAATTTCAAACACCCATCTACAATAGATACGCGACTACATTTGCTTGAAAAAATGACAGACATTCCCGGAGTTTGTAGGCAACCACTTCTCAATGAAGAAAAGGAAAGGCTTGTATCTGAATACACGTCTCTATACATTCACGCTTTAGAAATAATGAGTGCCTCAGTGGATATAACGCAGGAGATTTTGTGGTATCAAATATGTACCACACCAAACAAGTTTTACAACTGCAAGTTTATCATTTCGTTTGCCCTAGAGCTCCTTACACGTTCCTTCAATGAGTGTATTGTTGAATCGCAGTTCTCTCTGGTTTCAGATGTCGACGCAGAATCCCGACCTCTAAATCACAACACAGTTGAAAACATTTGTTTTGTCCGTTGCAACGGACCAGATCCTTTATGTGCAGATGCAATGCTAAAGGCTGCTTTAAATGTGTATTTTGCAGGAAATCCATGGCATTTCGTAACGAACGACCCGCCAAATTTTACACTTCAACGGTAGTTCAAAGAGTTCAGAATGCTGCGAATAAACGCCTATCTTTGTTCGAAAGCTAATCTATTGCTGTTGTTTCTGCATGTTTGGACTGCACGTTTCGTATTCATTACTTTCTTAAAGTTTACCGTTTTTTCGTTTGATTGTGTTTTAGCCTGTGTACTTATGTTTTAACTTCCAATACAATCGATTATTTGAAATATGTTGACATTTTCTAAAGATTATAATTTAGGATAGTGGTAAGCGAGGTGGTCTAAAGACGCCGAATAAGCTATTTATAGTTTATTGCACGCATTGCTGCACTCGATATCGAAAAGACGCGGTTCGGTCTAATTAATTTCAATGTCACCGTTAGTGCGTCGATCCGACTTTTAGGCCGCGCAAAGTTAAATTAACAATCTTACACGCGTGGAAATACGGCATGGCTAGTTTTTATTGTCGATTTTTGTCACGGTACGGATTTTAGTCAAAAAGATTGGTTCCAGTACGGCAAAAAATTTTATCGGGCCCTGCTTGCTACTAAACTAGGGAAAATACATGTATGTACATTGTACATTAAAGACGCGTATGCCCAATTTGCCCACTCGTAACACAAATACGTTTCCTACATAATTTTGCAAAATTCCAAAAAGTTTCGCGGCACACCTGAGAACCTCAGACGGCACACTAGTGTGCCGCGGCACACAGTTTGAGAAACACTGACCTAGATTCAATACAGGACCACTGACACACTCCCGTTTTTCCCATTATTAAGTATTAGCTAGAGAGAACAGTAGGCTAACATCGGTTAACGGTTACCGGGTTTTTTCTTTGATCAGTTTAACCGTTATAAGAATCTGGTTTCTTGCACAGCCCTCGCAGACACATAAATATTTCGTATATTCTTTCCGTATTGTTGACGCTGAGCTGCGTATTAACGACCATGTAATATTTCAGCGGGGGAAGTAGTTCGATTAAACACTTAAACTCCTGGCTTAATCTTTTAGCTTTGTAAATCGTTAGTATCATAGTTCTATCCAAGTTAGTTCGAGGCATAGGGCCGATTGTGACGTCATAAAATTTCGCGCAACGGTAACATTTTACTGAAGTCGCCTCCTATGATTATAAGTATGTAATCACACTGGCCATAGAGGTAGTCAGCGGAAGCAGGAATTTTTGACGATCTTGTCACTTTAACTCGAGTTTGCTTTTTAATATAGAATAGGATTCGATATTCTGGATTCGAAATAACTATTCTAGAATACCAAGATATTCTAGTTTGTGCATCCCTAGTCAGAACTAAAAAAAAATTCGACTATTTTCTATTTGACGAAATTGTGATTTGTGGTATCGGTAGATTATTTACTTTATTTATTGGAATAAAATTTAACAAACATTACTTTAATAGGTAAATTATGCTATTAGTAATCAATAATATGTCCTACAATTTTATAACATGTATAATCAAATGAAATGAGCCTTTTATGTTCCTGGACCAGGGTAGGGAAGAAACTACTTTAATTGACACTTTCAGAGACTATTGAATTGCAAGAATGCTGCATGGCCAATATTAGTGGTAAAGCATGCATATTGAATCATTAGTCTGCTGTTCGTATTTGAAGTGTTACGATCATCACACTCAAGTTTTAGTCGCACTGGATATGGAACCACATTTGCAATATCTACATGCTACAGTTGATACGACTAACCGATTCGATATCCGTTCAATTTCCTCCAAGATTCCTCCGCCATTGATGAGTCAGCATATTCAACAACTGCAAAGTCATTCTGCGGACACTGTGCCAACTGCACAGAAACATACAAAATTTATTTTTGACCACCTTCAGTGCAAAAACAAAGTATATTAATATCCAAAATGTAGGAGCTGTAAAATATTGTCCACACTTACTGCAATTTGGGTGGATATTTCAATGACTGTCATGCAGTCATGATATCAAGGAGAATAATTAACTTTTTCATTTAATACTGTACCATAGTACAGTCTAACAATATCATTTTCATATTAATCTTGTATCCTCAAGGTGTAGTAGTAAAAATGTCTTGTGCACAAAATAAAGCAATAATATTAGGAGACTGCTTTTGTTAATTGTCGTTAATATCTACTGATCGAAGTGCTTGCTTTGTTCTATATAAAAAGAGTGAGGTAAATAAACTTTGCCTGGCAGAAGTTAGGAGATGCAAACTGGGAGAAGACGTCGATTAGAAGATGCTGATCCTTGAATCCGGGAGGTAAGTCCTCAAGGAGCAGGCAGGAGGAATAAAGTCCAGAGTATTCGGCTGGGATTGAGTCAAGCCAGTGGACCTGGTAGAAATGTGGTGTTATTCATTTCATTATCACACCCTGAATCCAGGATTGATTCCATTTATCTCATCTTAAGTCTGGAAAGGGGAAATGGAAGGGGGATAATGATATAAAACGTAAAATCGTCGGATTAACTCAAGCATACAGAGCTATTGAAATGTACCGTATATGACATAAACATTGCTGCAGGTTTTTAACCCATTATTACACTGGCTTAGTCTGTAACTAGTGACTTGTTTCTTTAAAGCAATACACAATTGTAAAGAGATAAACGACAAAGAAAGTTGCCCTTTTAGTTGTTATTTATGTGGCACCATAAGTTGAAAAAAGTTGACATTTTAATATTCGACATTTTGAGTTGAAGTACTGTACCAGAGTGGTCAGTCTTTAAAATGTCTGGATGAAGAAGCATTCACCTACCTTTATGTACTAACTACGATGTAGTGGGCAGTCAAAAAGTATTCAACTGACCTGTAAGACATTGTTTTGGATTTTAAAACCATTAAGTTGATTTTTGGCTTTGATGGAAGACTCTTTGCTTGTAAATTCAACGCAACCATAACCCATGCTGTGACCTGTAACGTCGCTGTGAAGAAAAGAGTACGATTTAGCTGTTAAGTCAGTGGATTTAGCTGTTAAGTCAATCTTGTGTTTGGTGTTGTCAGGGCTTTTAGGGTTAGGCTATTTTAGTCTGGTATCGATAAAAATAGTGCAGAAGTCGGTGTTAAGAAACAAAAAGTCAGGCCGTGTTAAGAAACAGAAAGGGCAATTTTGTTTACAATATTTTGTCGAAAAATAAAAAAAGGTTGTAAAGTTAAATATTAAATTTGGAGAATTTAGTAAAAGTTTACACCACAAAAAAAATTTAACAAATGCATGTGGGTTGGTTGACAGAACTACAGTTATGCCAACTAATATAGACAATTTTACTTATGTTGTACCTGTGAACTAGGAAGCAGCGTTCTGGTGTACCGAATGGAGTGATCAAGCTGAGGAACTGGTCGTAAGTGAAGGCTAAAGGGAGTTGGGTTATACAGAGCATGAAGTCGCACGACGCTAGTGAGACTGCTAGACGTTGACCTCGGAAAATTTTCCCGTTCAATTCGTCCAAACATCGAGCAGCCGATGTCCCGTCGAGGAGCACAGCTTTGCCTGAAAGATTCGGCAGAATTTTACTTGTTTATTGGTTAGTTTGCGAAAGGACAACTGTGACAGATTAAAATCTAGAAAAAAATTACCGAAAAAAAAATCTTTACTCACATGATAAACTATTCTTGTCAATGTGGATTTGCTGATAAAAATAAGGCTTCAGTAACTCAAAAATATCCTGAAAGAATAAGTGATTAGAGTCATTATCTAATATTAGAAATATTTTATGGTTATATTATCCCGATATTCCAAGGCTAATATAAAAGAAGTACTATGTCCAGAATCCAGGTATAATCACAACCAGAGTACTTTTTTTGCTGCTATGCCCCTAGACTAGACACTGTGCATAAAGTTTTCTCAAAACATTCGATTTATTTAGATGGATTAAAAAAAAAAGTCATTAACAAATACAGTTTACAACAACAGTACTAAGTACGTAAAGCAACGTTTATCTGTGTTCCAATGCCTGCCATTGTCCCACATATTACAAGGGACCAACTACTACCCAGACCGCAAAATAACGGTCGGTCATCGGTCATTTGACCGGCACTTGAGCTACCGTGACCGGCGCTTTATACCTTCCATCGGTCATGTTGACCGCCGCTGACAATTACCTCGCATAACACGCGCATTACAGACGCCGGTTCCTGTTTTGTATTTTATCTTTTTATTGTTATTATTTACTAAACATTATCCTTAAAAACACGTTTATGGTTTCACATACGCTTTGTTACATCAGACAATCAACGTGTGAATGGCCTTTATTAAGATACAATTTACCGACCTAAAGGTGAAAAATGGGGAAGTTTTCTATAGAACTTGTTTCGCATAAAATATACATTTAAAACACGAATGAAATTACGCTTATTGGCGCTGAGCCATGACGTTTGTTACCACGTCCAATAATACACGAAGAGCGTAATAGATAAAGCTTGCCTTAAAAAGCGCCGATTAATCAGATTTCACTGCGGACGCGTGATAAGGTATTAGCGTTGAGTCTACCGCCTCGTACCGCGTATTTAAATAGACGTTGACGTTTAGGCGCATCCCCAAGCAAATGTTAAATCGACAATTACGACGGCGTGACGTCATGCATACTCGACAATTACGACGGTGTGAAGTAATGCCCGTTTGACCGGCGCTTTTTTAATTTGACCGGCGCTGTTTGTTCGTTGCCGGTCATATGACAGGCACCTTCAAATAATTATTTTGCGGTCTGCTACCCTATATCAGTGTGTTCATTAATTAATAATTTCCATTTTGAATAATCCATTTGATTGATTACACTGAACTCTAATTGTGGAAACGTTCATTAAATGCCTCCCATAGGAACACACAACATGCAAAAAAGGTCAGCATAGAAACAAACCACAAAATTGATTAAGTTTTAGAAAACATAATAACTACTCAAATTCTGCGATTCTTACTTGATTTAACACCCCAGCTGGAATGTTCTTTATTGAAATTCTACGGCATTTCTTAGAAAATTCTAGTTTTGATTCTTCGATAAAAGTGCGACTTTTTTCTCTCATGTTGATATTCATTTGTGCACTTAACAACACATTACTAAAATAACGCACTTTTATAACAGATTCACCTGAAAGACCAATTTTTCCATATTTGTTAAAACTTATTAATGTGAATAAAGACCACATATTTAATGGATTATGTTTTCCAGTATGCGTAATGTGGATAAGTAAATATAAACTATTTATAAATAATTCTAATAAGACTTGGCTCCTAATTTTATGTACTCATCATCCACAGGTATCTCTAATTACTACAGGATCGTTTGGAACCCTAACCCACCAAGTGATCCAAGCAATCCTGTAGTAATAAGAGGTACCGGAATCCACTGAATTTAAGCAATTTTCAAATTTCGTTGGTACTACTACTAGCAAGCAGCTGGTTTTGAACACAAAGTTCTTGTGCTGTACAATGTGCTGGGGACAATGGTTAAACAAAGTCTTGTACTATTGGCTCCTTATATAAGTGTAGCAAATCTATGGTTTTGTCATTATTCAATATGTACCACATATTGTCCTTATCACTTATTACGGATTCCATGTGACTCCCCCTTCCCACGGTTGTAATGACTGCAGGCTTAAACGTTCCCCGAACTTTCTTTTTTCCACATACTGCCAGTGACATGCAGTCTTTTTTTCAAGCATGAATTAACTAAGAGTTAGTTTTGTGTTTATTCGTGCCCGCATGTATTGAATTAATCATCATACGAGTGTTTTATTGTATCTGCATTTAAACAAGAATAACACAACCTTCCATGACCCATTTTTGGATCGTGAGAGTTATAAATGAGTACATGTAGCAGCAGAAGAACCAAATAATTTAGGAAAACGCTGCATAGGCTAGCACATTTTATTTTGAATATTAGTCAGTGACATGTTTTTAACTAGTTTTAACTGAGCAAATTTTGAAATTGAAAATAAGTTAAACCTTCTTTAGAATAAAACCAAACTCAGGAAAATGTGTCGAACCGTTTCATATTCATATCGTCACGCACACGCAGGCTTAATGCGCTAGAATAGCTTTGAAAAATAAACCTCTGTCTGCCGGTCAATTAAACCGCTGTTACTGCACCAATTTTAACGACAAAGTGATCTCCTTACTCAGAAATAAATAATAAAACAACTTTTCAGGCTAGCAGTAGGCCTTTTAAAACAGGACAACCTTTAATTGCGTTTTAAATTGAACGATTTGGATCTCCCCAACTCATTTATTATTAATAAAGCATTGATTATTTTAAACATGCCGCCCAGATTTAGACTCAAAGCAGCCGCAAAATATTGATGATGTGTATTTAACAACTGACATTTTAGATTTAATTGAACAAAGTTGCATAAATCTTCTTACAAAAAATCATGCAAAGATATTTTTATATATTTTTAGTTTCTTCCGCTACGAAGTTCTTTTTGGGGTCTCGTCAGTGAGGAGCAAGGAGGCCCACATTTCTCGCATGACTTCTTGCACAGGTTTGCTGCCGGCTCAAGGTCGCAATAGCTGGGGTTTCTATTTATTAAAGCAAGGCACAAAATGTACGGAGCGTTATCTGTGCATGGCCCTGAAATATAATTTTTGCCTTTAGTAATAAGAGGTGGTGACCGGGTATAAGGCAGATCCATATGCTAACTGGTGTACAGTTGTTGTTTTATTAAATTTGATTTACGTTTGCATTTAAACTTAGCGGAAAAAATATTTTACAGGAGCGGAAACAGCCTCTAAATTTCGATGTTTACTACGGCTACCGTATGCACGATATCCCTATGATGTCCTTGGGACAATTAAGGTATCAGTCCGGCCGTCTGGCCAGTTAGTCTGGCGGTTAAGTGCGTCGCCTTTTAATCGAAAGGTTGCAGGTGCGAAACTGGTAGCTAGCTAGACGGTTGTGTCCTTGGGTAAGGCACTTTACGGACATTGCCTGAACCCAGCGGATTAATGGGTTCTAATAACTTGAAGGACCGTGTCTACAAGAACACACTTGCAATAGCTCCGGTAACCCGACGGGGGGAGCGAGGTGATCTGACTTGCCCGTGTGTTAACCCCCTTGGTTTTTCCATTAACGGAGACAAACATGAATATCCTATATCCTATATATCCTGTCAGCTGGTTTTAAATGGAACGACAAAACAACTAAAGTTAAGTCAAAAATACTGAACTTTTAAGGGTGAGCACGATTAATATGACGATTACGATGATATAACAACTTTCAATGTTTACAGAGTAATAAAATAAATAGGCCTATTCCATATACTAACCTATAACAAATTAACTAATCAATAAAAACACGCACTGAAATAGTAATTGTTACTTGTAAAGAAGATCAAGAAACTTTTCAAATGATTCCAGGCCCATAAGTACTAACAGAAGGTAGCAGGTGCGAAACTGGTCGCTAGCTAGTCGGTTGTGTCCTTGGGCAAGGCAATTTACCGACATTGCCTTAACTCAGCGGATTAATGGGTTCTACCAAACTGAAGGAACGTGTCTATCATATACAACACACTGCAATAGCTCCGGTAATCCGATGATGGGCGCGAGGTAATCAGCCGATTGCCCGTGTGATAACCCCCTTGGTTTTCCCATTCACGGGGATAGATGATGAATATCCTATCCTATCCTAGTAACGTGAATATGACAACAAACCTGTTTCACATGTATCGCATGGGGTACATTGCTTGCAAGTTTTAGGGCAAATAATCTTCGCTGCGTTATTTGTGGAGCATGAACTACTAAACAACCAGCATAAGTTGTATATGTCTTGACATGCGTTGTCTAGAAATAAAAAGTTAAATTTTTTCAGGTCTGTACTTAATAATTGGTTATTTCAGAAACTCTTGTGCCAACCACCATTCAGTTGAGGGCAAAATAATTTTACACGGGGTTCAGTTTAGTTTATTTAGCCTTTTACCGTTACACTAATGAAGATAAGATTCCTTATAAACGAAACAGAAAAAAATGCAAAACATAAGGTTTTTTTCTTAATTAAAGCAAATTACAGAATTAGTTAACTACGAAACCAGAGAATTAGTCTATACATACCACATAAAGCAAGTGTTCCATCAGCAGCAGAAATAAGTTGAATTAAAGCCAATATCAAAATAACAATCTTCATAGTGATGTAAAAAACGCTCAATTGATAAGTTTTATAGACTTTCAGTATCCTGCGATTTGGCAAAAAAATTGCAATCTATTCCTCAACACATTTAATTGCCGACGTTTAAATGTTGCAAATCTAGGTCAGTGGTCTAATTCGATGTCCGTCTATAGCAAAATTAGGCCGGTGCACTGTAGACTATAATTGCGGTAGTCGAAGACCGGAACTATTGATGTTGTTCGATTAGAACCTCTTCTTTGTTGTATAACAAAACTGTTGCCTATAGTAAGCACCGTATGGGATACTACTTTTTATTTCCAGAGTTGTGAATATCTGAGGGAGGGCGTTAACACGGACAATTATTAGATGATAATTAAAATACACTTAGTTTAATTGGAATATTTGTTCACCCCATCCAACAAAAAAATTGCTATTCCAATTAAGTGGCACAGAACAGTATTGGGTAAAAAGCCATACATTAAAATACAGGTAAGCTGATTAAATATAAAATTTCACAGTATTATCATACATACAACCAATTAGTAGTTTTTACCGGGATAAGTATCGATCCCGTAAAAGGTAGGTCACCATCAAGACCGTTTTAAAATCTGAATATGTTGAGGTCCCTTTAACCATTCGTCCATATGAGACCGTACATGTTTGTTAAAGTATGTTAAGACAATGACACATTACACGACAAATGCGCTGATCGTGGACGTAAGCTGACGAATCCCAATGCTACAACGCCCTGTGTTCCACCCCACATAGTGATGAATTGAAGTCTCCTAAGCTTGTGGATGGTTAAACACAGAGTGTATAGGACTACAAATATTATAATTGTTAGCTGTCAGTAGTGCATTGGCCAGTCAGAATGAGATTTTCAAAATTTAATCTGCTATTTTTTACGTGTTTTTTACACCCTTTCGATCATAAATTTCTCCTATTGTCTGGTGTAATTGTAAAACAGTAACAGGGCTATAACTGTGGTTTGAGTATGGCACTAATTTTACATATATCTATCTGAGTCGGGCTGTATAACCTGACAATTATTTAGCTTAATGGCTCAGTGTGTCGAATTTCAGACAAATTGTTATAGATTCGAAACTGGTCGCTAGATTCTAGCGGACATTGTCTGAAACCAGTGGATTGTTATTTTCTTAAAAATTCAAGGAACGTCTTAATCATACACAACAAAGTGCAAAAGCTCCGGTAATCTGACAAATGCCGTTTGTTAACGCCCCTTGGGTTTTTCCAATTACGAGGGTGCACATTAAAATCATTTTTATCCAGTTTCGTACCTGTAGCCCAGACAAAAATCATTTGCTTCGAAACAATAGCTTAGATTTTAACGGATCGGTAATAAACGTTCCATCAAACTCGGCATGAATATTTTAACGAGGATAAACACGGGTATCTCATCCAGAGGAATGTAACTAAATGCAAAACGCAGAAAATTTACAATGATATGTTTTTTATTTCAGCTAGCTTAAACCACAAGTTCCGCAAATCACAATGTTAGTGCAAGTATAAAAAATAAAAAAAATATATGAAACAGCGCCTAATTTTCTCCACAATATTTAAAATAGGAAACCAATTTGGTAAAAAGCAAAAAGTTAAAATTAAAAAGGATTAAAAATGATTAATACATGATTTTAATGCCGTTTTAATAAAAAATAAAGCACACTTTAATAGGAATTGCAAAAAATATGGAATACATATAGTATATGAAACATGTAAAAAACAGCCAGATATTTATTCAAACTAAATACTAAACTCAATAAAGGTGTAAAATCTATCTAACCATTACAGAATACCATAAGAATACACAGCACCAATTAAAACTGCATATATAATGAAATTATGAGGAATCATAAGACAGATTGCGAAATGTGTCATAGTTTGACATTTTAAGGATGTAGAATTCACAGTTTCCATGCTTTTCGCATCATAACATCAAAGTATACGTCCTGATCAATTGAAGCACTCACGCCAACATAGTAGTTAAAAAACTCATCGTAGGTCACCTTTAAATGTAGACAAATGATTTTGAGCATACTTTAACTTAGCAGGCTTGTAATACTTGATGCAGTGCAGAAGAAAAATTGTGCACTGTGTGGTTATGTCTGGGAATCATCCAAATTTAAGAGTTTTGTCATGAAACTGTGTTAAGTTCCAACAAAGTTCGCCACAAACACAAAAATGAGTCTGCTAAAGTTTTGCTATGCAGTATACCACTATTTTAAAGATATGGTTATTTTGGGTTGGAAATAGCAAAACAGAACAATAAACCAAGTTACCCATTTTTTAATGACAAATAAATTTCACTCTAGGTGTTCAAATATAATGAAGGTAAAAAGTGCAGAAATGTAGTGGTTGGAAAAGAGAACAAATCAACAAGTGCACAATAATATCTTTTGCAGGATATTACCAATATATGAAATCACAAAAAGTACAAAATAAATATGCTACCCAATTAACACTTGGGCAATCTTCAGATTTGGAGCTATTGCAATGTGTTGTGTATGATTCACACGTTCCTTTAATTTGGTAGAACCTATTAATCCACTGGGTTCACACTAAACCGACAGACTAACCGGTCGGACGAACATACCTGGCCATCTGCTTCCCCCGGAGTGTCGAAACTTTCTAGAAACTTCCGGAAGACGTCATCCTCAGTCCACTCTCCATTGAGGTACTTCGGGTGATGTTTTGCATTGTAGACGCCTCGTAGATCCTCCACAGTAATCACCCCATCGCCGGTTTTGTCGAGTTTCCGAAACGCTTTTTGGATTAAAGTCTTTCGCGCTTTTGAGAGAGGTGGCTGAACAGATTGTGAAGTGATGGTTTATAAAGTTTGTATATAATGTAATTTGGTATTGAGGAACAGGAAATAGTGTAAATGTGGGGCATTTCATAAAGTTGTTTTTGCCTGGATTATTTTTACAAATTTTTTATTTTGTAAATCAGGTTATAGTAATGTATTGGTTGTCACATTATTAAAATATGATATTTAGTGTGTCACACAGTGGAACAATCTGGGTAGATGTAAAGGTATATCAGCCATCATCCATGTCTTATCCAATCTTGTTTAAATAGCCCGAATAATATGGTTGTGCATTGACTTAAGTATTGTTGTTCTTTTTTATATAATAAATTTTTCACTGGCATTTCTTTAATAAAAGTTTTATTAAAAATAAAAACATTTAAAAAAAAGTTGTAAAGAGTCATACATGTAACTCATACCCGTAAGTTGACTAAAAACTCATCAAAGTCAATCGTTCCAGACCCATCCTTATCAAAAGCGGAGAACATTTCTTGCACTTCGTCTGGGTCAATGTCCACCCCATAATCCCTCAAGCCCTTCTTGAATTCTTTGAAGTCTATCGACTTGTTACCGTCGTCGTCCATTATTTTGAACGTTCTGTGTTTGTTTGTTCAGCGTTAAGCACAACTACAAGCAACGTTAAAAAATACAGCTTACAAACTACAGCACATTAATAAAATTGCAACATTTTGGGTTGTGGAAGTATATGCAATAGCAGTAGGGACTCCAACAATATGGAACAAGTGCAACAGTACTACAGCTGTAATACATTCTTTTTTAAGATTAATACTCAGTGACATTAGCCAACATTAAATGTTCATGTTTTGCAACATGCCAAGTGTTGTCAGAATGTTTTTTCACTGAGGTACACAGCCTAATAAGCGCGTTACATGTGATGGGGTAACCATGAAATCATGATCAGTAAGCTTTTGACTACTATAATTTTAAAATAAACCTAAAAATGTATTGTATTGTAGGAATTACATTAACGAAACCTTTATTACTGTTACACACTTAACATATTATTTCAGATTATAATCATACAATGCGAATTGCATAGTGGTGCCAATAAGCGTTTGTTCTGTAATAATGTGTAATTAGGTAGCCTAGTTAAAAACAAACACTTCATTGATCTTTCATAATTCTTTCAACAACAGTTACAAAGAATATCTAAGTTCCATTACTATAAAATGATATTAATTACTCAAATACCCAAAATAAGGTGGTAGTCAGTACATATATAAAAGATGTATTGTCTACAAAAAAGGCTTCCATTTAATGCATATTTCTAAGCATTTTTTTGGTTCACAGAACTAAATATGAATAAATCAATAAAGTTAAACAAATTGTTTGTCATTTAAAATATTTATTTTTGAAAGGTGATTTTTAATCTAAATCATTTAGTTATCAAAAATTATAGTTCAAAATGGATCATTTGCTTACAATACAATTTAGTTTTTTAAATGTGGTCTGCCCAGACACACAATCTAATTATTAGCCCATTTAATTGCAAAACAATTATGGTAATCTACATTTATCAGTAGTTAATCATTATTTCAGATTTACCAACTGCGTGCATTACTTTTCTTTGTAAAGTGACAAACATCAAGCACACAAAGTTTAACATAAGGTAAACAAGAAGCAAGAAAAATACTTAATATTGGGGGTTGGGCTTTAATGTTTTGTATACTTAGTTTTTAATAAACAATGGGGTTGATAGAAGTAAAAACTATGTTATTGCGCAATAGAATTTAAGCTTTTAAATGTTCAAAGGCTTAAACTACACACCTTTCATGCCTGCCATGAAGAATTTTCAATATATTACTTACAGCACTACATCTAACTGCCAGCAGCATTATTGCAATCAATAATGCAACAAACACAAGTCCATTCCAATGAATGAACAACAAAGGTAACAAAACGAGGCACTTCAAAAAAATTAGAACCGACTCTTTGAAAGATTAGGTACAGAACAAAAAAGAAAATTCCGGGTTGAAACCTAGTAAATATAAACTAGTAAGATTTTACTTGACAACCTTAGATATTGGTATAAACCTTTAAGAACCACAAATTTTAGATAACAGTCTTGATCAAAAATATATTAGTAAATGAATAGTTACCACTAAAAATTAAATATTAAAAATTATACTAAATTATTTATATGCGGTACCGGTATACCATTTTATACTGTGCTGACTCAGGTAGAATACATGATGGTTAATTAATGTTATTTGAAAATTATTCCGTCAGTTTAAAACCAATTATATTAATTAATGTACAATAATATTGTTACAATTTTACGCACTATTCAATGCAATTTATATAACATCAATTTTCACATGACTATGATGTAAAATAACAAGTTTATTTTTGTATTATTACAACATTTTGTGCTCTAAAAAATATCAGCTTATTTTTTAACTTTTACTAATATAATACACACAATTTTAGACTTCTTTAAAATTGTCATGAAATAAATGCTTACCTGCCAAGGCCTTTGATACCGCTAGATCCTCTGGACAAACATTGCAATCGCAACTTTTCAATTGGATTTTTGGTTTCATTAAGCTGCTTTGCAGCTTTCATTTTCATTTCATGGTCGTGTCTAGCCGTACCGGCCATGGTTGCAAATGTCTGTTACTATTGGTACACTCGAACAAACTACACTTACCAGCTATTACCTAATTGAATAAGAACAAAGTCAATTGTGCTTATGCAAGGCTAGTCGTGTATTTGACATAAACTTCAACACTAATAATTTGAGCAAATAATTGCCCAAAATTCAATTTATTTATTGTGAGACTTTTAAATAGTACCAATATATGCACAAAAAAATTTTCCTAGCCAAATGGTAGTGGGCATTGGCAGTAAGATAACATGAACACTGTATCCTTTAATTTTTCTTGTTATATTAGTAAGAAATAACCATTGGTTAGAAATGGCATTCAAGAGTAAAACTAAATTAAAGACATGATATACTTCTAATTAGAATAAACTTACTCTCTGTTACTTGTAACAGATCATAATGCTGATTAAACACACCACAGTCTGCAGTTAGTTGGGTCATTATCCGAATCAATTTTTTGTTTTAATTTTCTTATAATTTCTAACTAAAAATTTCGAATTATTCTAAAAAGAATTTAAAAAGCCACAAAGAATTGTTTTTTCTTTTAATTTATTTATGAAAAAATATTCCATGTATGTTTGATGAAATGGTTTCAATTTTCAAGTATAAGAATTATTACTGTTAACAAAAAATTACCAATTATATTTACAACTTAACATTACCGGGTATTCTTACAACTTTAAATATTCTTTTTTACAAATTAAATCAAAATCAGAACAACAGGCATAAATACAACTTATTTTGTTCCACTGTGGGCATTTAATTTCGAACTGCTAGAATTAGAAAATAATTCCGAACCATTGCCTATTCGAATTGAATTACAATATTGATTCTTGAATGGACATCCGTAGCTACGTAAGATAAAGTTAATGCTTTTTAAACTAATGTAAACAGTAAACAGAGAGTAACCAACGGTCATTTATTCTCACCACTAGTGATGAAATATTTATTAGTGTACCCGTTTAGTTCATAGCAGGGTTTTTCAAACTTTTAAGCTTTCGACCTCTTTCAATCTATTAAAATTTATGCAAGCCATTTTCACGTTTCAAATCTAAAATATTACAATATATATAGTAGTTTGTGTAAAATGGATGCACTCTTTGCGACCCCTAAAATCCATTGCGCCACCCCTAGTTTAAAAAGACCTGGCTTAGAGTTACGCATAAAAAGGCCAAAATAGTATGACTTTTAAACTGGATTGTTTCGTGATTAACCTTATGTGGAGACAATGAATATGTACAGTTCCACATGCTGTAGCCTAAGTGGTGGAGGATTTCGTATTTCCCAACAGATAATAGAATAATTTTACGGTATAGATTAGAAGCGTACCCAGATAGCAAATGTCGGACGGCAGTACGTTGGCCCAATCACCTTTTAAAATCGGCCCGACAAGTCGCGTTACCGTCGGGCCGGTGCCTTTTTGGCCGTCGGCCCGACCTCGGATTATAGTTGGCCGCGACGGTGGATTGGTTGGCCCAACATGTCGCATTAATGTCGGCCCCATGTCGTATTTGTCGATGGCTCGACATTGGCTTGCGGTTGGCGGCGACGTCAAACCAATATCGTACCAACGTTATTTTTTCCAGTGTTGCCAACGATCCATTGGCGCCGACGTCGGCCCAATATCACGCCAACGCTCCTCCCAAGCATAAAACGGTTTGCTTAATAATTAAGCATATCCCTTTCTCAGCTGTAATACGAATGGTTTGTATCAAAATGTATTATTTTAGGAACAGTAAAAAACAGTGATAAAGAAATATGAAATTGAACACAACTGTACAAAAACAGTGATAAAGAAATATGAAATTGAACTCAAATAAACGTCCCGCGTTAGAGTTATGCTGATGCATTTCTTCTCCTTATTTCTTCCTCAAATTGTTTTCTATGTCGCTCTTGTCGACCCCCATCACGGTCCTTAGCGTATCGAAGCCAGTCTCCAATTTTTGTATCAATTTCAACGTCGGTGGCTCCTGCTGTGACAGGATTTCGACGAACGGCTCCTGTTACAAAAGAATATATATTGTGTTAGGAGTCTTAGGACTGTTAAGGTATTTTCGGTGCGGCTAAAAGTCTTTTCTTAAACCAATGGATAGCAATGACCACCATTACATGCAAATGCAACACACAGACACAGCAATAGCTTTCGATTGTGAGCACGAGATACCGGATGATTGTGATTTTATAAAGTCCTTGTCCCATTATCAGAAATAAATCTCGCCAAGATCATTTCGGTAACCCAACTAAAATAGCCATGCATTTACTAATCATGCTTTTCATAGTGACTACCAAACTAGACGTAGCACAAAAGATTATAACAACGCACCCTCCAGCAGTATCCAAACGTTCTTTCAACTAAAACTTGTATTTACCTTTTAAGTTACGTTATTACTTGTGAACTTCACTTAAACATGAGGAAACTAATATTAAAAAACACATAAAACAAGTCAATTTAACTGCCGAAAATATCACCACCAGTCACTTAAAAAAACTCCCAAATTTTACACGAGGCAGATATTGCGCAACAGCGATAACAATAGCATTGTTACAATTAATAGGCCCATTTATAATATTACTCCCAACGTTTAAAGAGCAACATAGACTACTTACTTTGAATAACTCTCTTCAGCTTCAATATTGCGAAAGCTCGCTTTGTGCCCTTCCCTCTCATGTTGAACTGCAAAGCCAACTTGTTATGGAAACACTCGGTCATAATATTTCTGACTGTTGTGCTTGTGTCTTTTCCGCCAACACTTCCCAGATATCGAATCTGTTTATAAAATAAAGTGGTTTTACCTTAATGTTTTGTTTTTCCAAAAGCGTAACATATAGCGCACGTAATTCACGGTTGTAAAAAACGAATGCGCAATTTTGTTGAAATTCCGGCATTCATAGGTCTAATTTATTTTGCCGTCATTCGTAATTTTATTCGATGCCGTAAATCGTTACAAATATCCCAATGCTCAAGTGAATACAGCCGTCATTCACAATTTATTTTCACACCATGGCGTAAGTTTCCGGACGCTTAGCTCAGAAGGTTACAGCGTCGGCGTTAGGTTGTTGGATATATTAAAGCTAACAGTGGAAGTCGGAAGATAAATGGTTTTACAGGCACAGCATGACTTCAACCGGCACTGTCTTTCATATCGTCGTGGTTCTTGGATAGGATTACGTAATCATTGACCTAAGGTCGTTACTTCTCTCGATAACGGGAATTTTTAAAATAAAAAATGTAAAAGCACAATTGGCAATTTCATACTCTATACATAATACACATTTATGTTGATTTCCCACTATAAACAGTTTCCACCAATAAAAACTTGGTTAAACATATCTTCTTGCGCCTGGATTAGCGCATAAAATGGGCGGATTTAAATTATCGCGTAACGATGAAGTTTTTTACCTGTATTTACCTATACATAATGCAAGAAGGTTTTGGTTTTAGTCCAGAGTTTACGCCTTCGTGGAGTGTGTTTAAATAGCTAAAAAGTTGTGGATAATTAACTTCGAAATAATTCAAACATCAATCAAATGCGGGTGGAAATAAAAGCGTTTCATTCGAATAATTTCAAAGGTTTGATCAACCCTGGCACCTGGTACTTATACAAATACAATTAAGATGTCTTGTTCTCCAATTTGACTTACCAAATTGTTTTCTACTTTGTTATCCAACAAATCCTCCTCAAGCTGGTCTACAGCCTGCATATCTACCAATGGCAGCTTCTGACGAAGCTCACAGTTTTCTTCACCTCCATGATTCGATGCTCGTAGAATGGATACCACATTTGCCAACTGTAGTTTAACGTAGGCCATGTCACTAAGAAGCGACTTTGCAGCATTGGCTATACAAGAGATGAAAGTAAATTTATTTAATACAAAAGTTCCTTATATACACGCATATATGCATACCAGAAAGATTAATGTCGGAAGTTGAAGGTGAATCAACGCTTAACGTGCTTTGTCTTGAACAAGGTGAGTTATCATTATCATGAGAGCAGTCCAGGTCAACAGATGTGTCACCATCACCATCGTGCTAACAACAAAACATTAGTAAGAAAATCTGGGCATAGAAAAAGTTTAATCTATTACACATATACTTACATTATTGTATACCAAATGCTCAGTTTGACCCAACAGCTGTTCTCTGAGCTGCTCACTGGTTAGACTTTCAGTCCTGACTAAGGGTATAGGTGGTGGTGGAGCGACTACAGTGCGTCTTTTTTTAACCCGGACAACTGGCACTTGTTCTTCCACATCTGACGAGTCAGTAGAATACCGCAAATTTGGCCTGTATTAAGAAGTATGTTGATTCATTTATAACTTTGAACAAAGCAAATAAATTAAAATATTACTTTTTTTTTCGTTTCTTTGTTATCTCACTTTCAGAAAGATCGGATGTTTGAAGGTCAGACATTTCCTCAGCCATTCTTAGCTTCTCACGAGCCTTGCTATAGGAGTCTAATATAAATAACACAAGAGTTAAAAAAACAAGAATACAACCGGACGATTGTATGTGTGTTCACACCTCTTGCATGTGAATATGGATATAAAAAAGAGCAACAAAACACAGCATTTTTTACTTTTGGTTTCATAAATATGAGATATATATCACACGTATGCATCATGGAGTGGTTTTATTTTTTATGTCAATAAGGTACCAGGGCTCAATATACACGCTTGGCCGCCTGTCCGGGACAGGTGATTTGTTGCGTGGGACAAGTAAATATTGCGCGATGCTTGTCCGACGGGACATGTTAAAAATGCAAACTAAATTCTATTTTACTATCCTTTTGCGTCTTGTATATCTCTCAATTCAAACAGTGTTAATCTTGCTCGTTGCTTTTGTTACAATAAGAATTTATCAGCGGTAACTGAGACGAGTTGAAAAGAGATAAAACCTTAAAATTTAGTTACTACCTCCGTGCGGATATATGATATTGACTAACACTCAGTCGCAATATTTGTGCGGCAAATATGATAAAGACCTATAAAAGTGATAAAAAATTATAAATTATTTAATGATAAATATTATTACAATTCGAGTGTAACATCAAAAACCAAAAGCGATTGCCGTTTCCAAGATTAGCAGTGCCAAAAATATATCAAATTCCGGGCGAGTAAGAATGGCTGGCAACTGTAGTTGGCATGACGTAACAACTGTTTAAATCTGGTATTATAACATCTTACATTATAATGTGTAAAATAAAAAATACGTTATACTCCAAAAGAATAGAAAACGGTCGCGGTAACAGTTAATTTGTTGTTTTTATTTTATATGCGATAGTAAATTATTACATGCACATTGCACGGTGTGCATTAAGCGAGTAATCACACGCGGATTTTTGGCCCTGATAAGGAACGTCATTTGGGGAGTGAATATGAATCTTTTAATGGTGTGTTAATCACATGGTCTGGAACGGCGAGGATCGGGAAATCAAATTGTGAATTTTTACGGGACAAGTGTTATCTAAATGGGACAGGTCAATTTGGTACTGAACTTGCCCTACAGGACAAGTGCTTTAAAAGAGCCCTAGGTACCTTGTACGTTGTACCTGTAGCTGTATGTATATGTAATTGTCATTTATTTATTTTCCTGTAAAAAATATGTACTTGGGGTAAAAATAAAAATAAACAATATCTACCTGTTTTATACATAACTCTGGTTACTGTATATGTTTTCCACTCAGCGTCAGCATTAAAGCAATTTCTTACATATTTAGCTATCTTTAAACTATTGACAAAAGGCGGCCAATAGCAAAGTTGTTCATTGCTAATCAGCCAATTGATTGGAATCACTTCCACCATGGGACAATCTTCCCCAGGAAATTCCACTACAGCATACATACTTAGTAGTGACAGATTTTGTTTTCTATATCAAATTCAATATCTGTAAAAATGCACTATTGTAAATATAATAAAAGTGAAAGAAATATAAATACAGATTTTGTTAAAAGTTGTTAAAAAAAGATTAACTAACATTTTATAACACCAAATAACTGAATATAAAAGAAGTCAGAGAAAATTTAATATGTGTTACTAAGTGTATAAATTATAAATATATTTTTATTTCTGTGTCAAAAAATAATTAGTTTTGTGGTAAAGCAACAAAGCCATGTTTATATGGGAGTAATACATACTTACAATCAATATCTGATAATGGAGAAACCGTTAAATTTCCACACGGACCACTTACAAAATATACACCCAAGGTAGAAGAAATTACTGGATAAGAATAAAAGTTGGAACAGCGACTAAATTTTTCACAAACCAAAGATATAACTGAGGAAGATTCTTTTGATACTAGAATATTACGTATCAATACAATAGAAGATTTAGTTTTAAAGCAGTTGTTTCCCTGATGCACTGAAATTGAATATGATAACAATTGTACTTTTTTGTACTGTGTAAAATTGTTTTCCAGAGATTGTAAAACTGGTCCTGCAACATGCAAGTGTAGAAACTTAATTTTGTGGGTATCGGTATGCAAATTAACAGAATGTGTTTCAGAAATTCTTCTTAACACTTGTTGCAAAGGATATTTTGGTTTTCGAACCATATTTTTTAATTTCTGAAGAAAGTTTTCAAAAGGAAAACACGAAAAATTATCAAGAACCCCAAATTTTTTAACATCTTGACAAATATGCAAAAGACAATGAACATTGTAAACTAACTTTTCAGATCCATACAACTCCCCAAAATGTTTCACAAACAAGTGTAATAGTTCATTAGCATAATCAGTCCAGCGTTTACAAAGTATTGGACTGGTTAGTATAAATATTGCAACATGAAAAAGCATAAAGTTTTTGTACAGGTTTTCATCTAACACAGCTTTTAGGACAATAGGGCCGGTATATAGCAAAAACTGTCGAAACTCTGTAGCTTTCCAACGATCACATTCATTTAAACTCCTTGGCTTACGGCTAAACTCCGAGGAAATGGAACTTCTCATTGCAACTAAGTTGGTTGATATGGTTTTTAGTTGAGTACTACCAATACGAACATGTAACGGACCTTTGCGCCATAAATTTATGAGGCATCTTGTAACACCCAAGCATATTAAATGCATGTAATCTAAAGGAAAACATGATACTAATCCAACATTAATATCTTTAAAAGGACAAAGACACAAGTGATGTTCTTTATCTTCCATCTGCGCAAATGACTTATCTGTTCTCAAAGCAGCACTCATATCAGGAAATGTCATTCTGTGATTATCCCAAACACCACGCTGACAACATCTATCGCAACCAAAATATCCATTGTGCTGCTTAATGCCCCGTATGGAAAGTACGTCAATTTTCGACGAGATCTCGAGTGTGCACGCGCCAAATATTTAAGTGTGCAGTGTGCAAACGTCTAAGAGTGCACACTTCAAGTGTGCACACAATCTTCTTTTCATTACTGTTTTACCAAAATCTTAAAAAAACGTATTATTCTATCCTCAATTTTTTGTGTCCGTCAGCTAATGTATCTATCTACATAAAAAAAACGTACTGAAAGTAAATTACCCAAGGTCCAGAGGTGGGTTTACAGGTTTGTTGAAAATTATACGATGTTTATGTTTAAACATCGTCAGCTTGCGAGCGTGTGTGAAATTACCCAAGTGTGCAAAGACGCGGCGGTAAAAAAAAAACTCGAGTGTGCAGCTGCCGTACTTTCCATACTGGCTTAATGCCTTTAACCAGTGATCGAGCAGGAGCATCACAAATTACAGCATCCAGTCTCACACTAAAATTTTTGTTGCAATAAGTGAAGCCTCGTTCCATGGATTGCATTTCAGTAATAAAGTCTTTTAGAAATGTATCTACAGGTTTGGGTTTGCAAGATCCACAAAAAAGTCCGATCAAAAATGGACTTGTGTGAGATAAATTGGTGATTAATCCTAAAATTGGCCAAAGTTGATCATTTGTACTCTTAAACAGGGGTAAGCCATCAATGTTTACATGCAGTATAATAACTGTACCTTCGGGAAATGGCCAGTGTTTATGAAGCTCTCTACAAATACAGTTTTCTAAGCCAAAGTTATAGTACTGTCCCCCACATATAGATTGTACATCATATGTTGTTTGAGTCCTGAGTAAAGTACGAGGATCTTTAGGTAAAGATGGATATGGTGTACGTAAAATACACAAAAGTGCAGAAAGCGAATTATGTGAAACTTTATACTCAACCGCCCATCTGGATAATTTTGTTTCAAGAAGTTCTTCATATTTATCAAAGTGTCCACCGTTACTGGAACATGAAGCAGGTTCATTGTATTCTTTTATATCAGCTGCATTGTTAGATCTTATACATTCACCTAATAGGTTAGCAGTTACTCTTACTTCTTCAGGTAAGGGTTCTACAGAATTATTATATACCAAATCAACCATACATTGTTCATTGCCGGTGACAGCTGCTGTTAAACTATCTCCACGTTTTTCATGATCTTGCTCTCTGCATTTATTCTTGCATTCGATTTTTTTGTTGGAGTAATTTCTCTTTTTTTGTAAAAGTTTATGACTTAGCAGGTTTTTTCTCACATGACGGCGAATTGTGCGTTCTGACCTAACTTTTAACTTGTACATGATAACCAGTTCCTTTAAACACAAATTATAAGTTACAAGTCATACAAAACGCATTTCTCACGTGACGAAAAACTTAGTTCTAGAATAAAAAACGCGGGAACTCCGTTAGAGCGAAAATTATTTTAACCCGAGCTGCCAATAAAGAATTTGAAAAAGGCGCGCGTATTTTTTTGCTTAATTTTTTATTAGATAAACACAGTATTTATGTACTTAATAACGTGATCTTTACATTCAACAATATTTATTAAAATTTTCATAATCACACTTATAACAAACAATGAATTCAATAAAAAACAAATCGGTTTGTTTTAAAAATCAACCGTGGAACCTTTGGTTAAAATGCTCTCGATTTTATTTTAAATTTTGTTTTTAGCCATAGACAACTTAACTTTATTTATAACCGATATTTTAGAAACAAAAGTGGTGTTTTTTATATTATGATGTAGCAAATTCGCTAAACGTCATTGTTTATTGTGTATTTCATTGTTTTGCCATCGCTGATTTTCCACGCACTGTATATGGCAATAAGCGATAATGTTGTAGATATCCATCCCGTCTACACAATGCAATGAGTGATGGCCCCTTTGGTAAAAGCATCGTGGAGGATATAAAAACGTTTCCTAATAGAAATAAAATAGTTTTCGTTTTCTATGTTACATTGTGTTATAGAAGGCATAAACTATTTATTTATAATATAATGCTAGGCATCCATCATGGGCCAACGTAACCACGACGTTAGCATGCGACATCTCTAACACAGTATAAAATCGGCTCTCTAAAATATATAACACTTTGGGAAGATGATTAAATAAAATGTTTTATTATAGCATGAAATAAAACAGATTGACACGAAAAGCTTCATATTTTAACATCAACGGGCCAACATTGGGCTTCCGCGGATTGCCAACCGTTGGCCTTGCGATGAAGAGCCAACGTAAGCTCGCATTTTGCTTTTTTAATTCAGGAAAAAAATAACAACTACGTTTATACTACATATATAGCTACATAACAGTTAACGATTTTTAACTTTTTATGTACATGTTTTACTTCCGATAACGTTGAGCCAACGTTAGAATCGTCACGTTCAGCCAACGCCGACGAATAATTAGTTGGCCAACGGTTAGCCAACCGACGCTTGCTATCTGGGTAAGATTTATTCCAACATAACTCATATATACACAGAGTGGTGTTGGGCAAACTATGTACATACGGTATAGTACCTCTATGACTTAGGAGTTGGGGACAGGGTTTTAGTAAGTCCCTTTCTTTAAAGTGTTCATTAAGTTGTAATACTTAACTTGAGCAGTAGGCCTACATTACAAAATAGTGGAAAACGTCACGCAGTTTTTCTTTCGTTTCACGTCGTACCATACGACGCAAGGTTTGCTAGAATAATTCTGCGAAAACCATTGTTCAATTCAAAATAACGATCACAAGAGTATATCATAGCTAGACGCAAAACTAAAATAGAGTGTAGCAATTATATTTAGAAAACTGGTAAGGTATATATAGATATGGGCTAACGTTTTCTAGTAAATCGATCATTTACGCTGTCTTTAGTTACCGACGTTGCCGTAAGTAATTACGATGTTGCTTTATAAATGCGCCCAACTTAGTGACATTTTGCCGTTTTTACTTTTGCGTCCCAATAGCCCAGGTGTTATACGTGCTGAACACATTGGCCAGCGGTCAAAGTAAAACGGAATGCTAGAACAAAGTTATTTTGGATTTCAAATCTGTTGTTAAGCTTTAAGACTTTAAACTTGGCCAATAGGAGTGAATGTTGGTTGTTAGTTTTGCGTAATATGAAGCGCACAGCGTTGTAAATTTCAATTTCAATAAAATCCAGACCTTTTCTGGTCTAAACCTCGTAGGCTAACATTTTTAAGCGTTTCAAACCGAGTACACGCCCTCTACCTTTTTATTCATTTCAATGTGTTTTTTAACGCAGCAGTTCCACATAATCGTGAATCGGTCTGCTTAAACGACCTATATGAACATAAATAATATGCTTCCAAGTGAAAACCATGTTATTTTATTAGGAGTTGACGTGACGGCAGCCTAAAAGAGTACAGAAGCTAAAATGAGTTAAAAAAATTGCACGTTATCATATAAAATAAAAAAATACTAGGGCCAATACAATACGTTGTCTAGGGCAACAAACATTGAAGTTTCCAGGCAAGCGTGCGTAAAGCGTTTAAACGTCATGTTTTTACGTCGCAAGGTTTGACATAAAATTCTGCGAAAAGTGTTGATTAGTTAAAATGAACGAACACATGGGTATAGTTTTAGATGTCGATTTTCAAAGGTCTACATCGTATCCTTGGGACAATTGCTGCTTGAATTCGTCATCGCTTTTAATATTGTAGCTCAACACACAGTAGTAATCCAGAAATTCATCCAATGTTACCTAATATAGATATATACTGATTTAACGCATTTTAATAAGAATAATATTTATTTTAAGAACTCTAACGGTTTATAGCCCTGGCCCTATAAAATGCGTAAACGAGTAGTCTAAGTATACTGATATGGATAAGTGATAATTTACATGTAATCAGATTAAAAAACATGAAAATAAGTAGCCTCACCTTGCCGTCCACTTTTAACTTGTCAAAATTGGCAATGAACTTTTCAGCTAGGTCGCCAGCAATGGAAAATTTAAGCTTGACCTCTTCAACTGTCATAAGTCCATCGCCAGTCCGGTCCAGTTTTTTGAAAACTTTGGTTAAAAGATCTTTCCGTGATTCGCTCAATGGCGGCTAAAATAGTGAAATGGAAAATAAATGGTAGCAAAATTATTTAAAAATCACTGCAGAATGATGGCCATGATTTGAATCATAATTTGTAACAGTCAATTACACCCTGCAATCGTTTAAACCGTATATCTGCTCCTAAAGTGATAGAAACAATAACAGCAATCGCACATACTCTGAAATATATAGTTATCGGGTGCCGACCCATGTGTTGTTGTACTGGAAGAATGGCAGTTTAGTTACCACTCAGCTAATCATCTTTGCCGTATCAAGGTAAGTATATAGGCCGGGCGTTGTACGGATAGTATTTAACCTGACGGTACAAGAAAGTCAAAACAAATTTACTTTGAGAGCGAGAAGAAATTCCTGAAACATCATGGTTCCAGACCCATCCTTGTCAAGATAAACGAACATCGATTTAATGTCTTCATCACTTCGTGTCATGCCGAGATTCTTGACGCCTTCCACGAACTCTTCGAGGTTAAGCGATCTGCTGCCGTCGTCATCCATTACTTTGAAGGTTCTGTTAAACGAAAAGATAATTCGACAAAACAAGTCAATTTTATACGTTGTAGATATTTCACAACTTCAATGTAAAAGAAACTGAGGAATTGGAAGCAACATAGGGGAAAGGCGAGTAACAACATAATTGATTATTGTTAGTTTAGTTTAGTTTTTGTTTTCACGATGAAAACGTAAATCAGGATTATTGAAAAAAAACCGCAATCGTTTCCCGCCCAGGAGTGTACAATAAATACAAATATAATACTCATTTGGTATTAGAACAGCGTTCGTTAAAAGACTTACTATAAAATAATGAGCATTCATAGAGACCTACTGTAAAACATGTTTTGTAGAATTCCCTCTTTTGGCCAAAAGTTCCCTCATCTCTGCCATATATTCCGCCATTGTTATAGTCAGTTTTTTTTATATGCAGCTCTAACTAGTTTTCTTAACTAGTCGACTCTATCCGAAAATATTTGTTATGCAGACCTAGAATAGATTGTAACAGCTATATACATAAGGTGTATTAGGCTCCACGCAGTACCTAGAACACCGGAGAAAGTTTTCTAGTTAACGGATAGTCAACGCGGCAGTTAACACAGCCAAGCTGTTTGCGTTAGGTTTAAGTGAGGACGACAAACGATTGTTGATTAACAAAGGCGCATCAAGTAACTGTCACACTCAGGAAACTCTTCACATGCACAAGGGGAAAATGACCAGAAATATTCAATGTCCGTATGCTGGGTACAGCGTAGAATTAACACGATTATAGCAGTTATAGGCTAATGCAATTCTTGGTTGCTACATACCTTGTTTAAACTGTCACTTCTTTTACTAACACAATTTTATTTAAAAACCTAAACAGCAATTGTTTTGAATCTATATACTATGCATGTATAGCCTTATGTACCTATGTTGTCGTTTCTTTGAACATTCTTTCGCTGTTCATGCGGTAAGTTTCTGGAGTGTTAATATGTCAGCTTCTTTTCCTGCCGGTTTCCTTGGTTAAGCTACATACATTTCAGAGCTAGCAAGATTGTTTTATCAACTGTGTCGCTGTTTAAGTTACAACATGTCTCATTTGCGTCTTCAATACATGTATTCACTGTTCTTTAGGATAGGGATTGGATATTCATGTTCATCTCCGTGAGTGGGAAAACCAAAGTGGTTAACACACGGGCATCGTCAGATCACCTCGCGCCCACCGTCGGGTAACCGGAGCTATTGTTGTGGGTTGTGTATGATTCACACGTTCCTTTAATTTAGTAGAACTCGGCCATTCGCTTGGTTCTCTATGTGGTTGTCAGCTATCTTTGGACAGTCGTGGTAGTAGTAGTAGTTATTTCATTCAATTGGCAGGCAAAGCGTGTTTAGACCTAAACCAGATTTCGAGAGATTTACAGATATGCATGTATTAATTAGGTCATTTTCGGGAATGTGTTCACTACAGGACAGGGTATTATATTCCCAACGACTTGCGTGAGGTGCTATGGTGGGGAAATTACACGCCACATATAAACCGGTGTGTGATTGTAATTTGCTTGTTTTAATACAAGAATGCGTAGCGGTAAAACTGTTTGCAGTTCGAAAAAAGTTACATTATCGAGCGGTTGGATTTCACTTAGAAATCGGCGGACCCAATACAGTATGCTGTCGTCCTGCCAGCAGATGAGGGGAGCATCGTTGGTACGTCATCGTGTTGTGACGTCACCACCATTACGTCACGATTCGTTGGGCAAACCGAAGAGTCTGACGGAACCGGCGTCGCGGTTGTACTTATCCTTATCGTCGCACGCGTAAGCTAGCAGCTTGAGCTTGGGGTGCCATGCTAGGGTGAAGGTCGGCGAATCGCACGGTACCTGGCGATAGTAGGGCGGGTTAAACCGTTTGTTCTGTAAAACATATCCTTAACACTAGCGAATCGCATCTTAACCAGGTGGTTACAATTTGATAACTACTATTTGTGCGTTACTGTTTTTAGTCCTTTATACCTATTGCCTGGCTGTGTCAAATACAATGGCGACGTATCAACACGGAAATATCGTAACCAATAAACTAGCTACCAGTGTCCCTTACTATCCACATCAGTCTACAATTACCTCACAAATCTTTTCTCCCGTTTTCACGCACGAGATGTCAATGAACAAATCTTCCGACGCAGATGCCAAGAGTTGACCGTTGTGGCTGAAACCCAGCGTTCGGACTGGCCAATCAAGTCTACAGATATTTAAAAATTATTTATTTCGCCTTGGGAAAGTAGAATGCACCAAAAGATATCTGATCGCATTTAAAACGGACTTCCCTGAGAGGAGGATAATTTAGCTTTAAATATAACCTGCTAGAAAACATTTAACTATAACTATTTTCGATGCAATTTTAACATTTTTATTTTTTTAATGCCTGACCCATTAGCTTGGTGAATTAACGCATTGCCTTACAGCTAAAGTGCTGCAGGTTCAAAACTGGTCTCTAGCTAGTTTCTTGGGCAAAGCTATTAGCATACAATTTTTGAACCCAGTGGGTTAATGAATTTTACCAACATTGATTCTGGCCCTAATTTGGTAACAAGGTTGCTAGACAATTTGTATTTCTTTGGATTAAGCTTACAAAACTAAAAATTTAGGAAAAAAACAAATTTACTTTTATTTTGTAAACTAGAGATATAAATTTAACCAGAAACTTCTAAATATACTTTGAGAGTTTTGCGCTACAGTGAATTTGCAGTCTTGCATTCATTGAGACTATATGTCTTTGTTTTTTTACAACATGTTACCTGGATAACGTTCTCACACAAACCAGCTCATTTGTATCCCACAAATTGACCACAGCATCAGCGCTCCCAGTGGCGAAATATTTCCCACTTGGGTCAAATTTGATGCAAATGCAGTTTGCTGTGTGCCCATATAACGATTGGATCATTTTCATATCTGGGTAACTAAGTGGAAAAAACACTTTGGTTAGTTATGGGTTTATATAACCCTTGCAATACATAAGCACAAGAGGGAATAATGTCAATCCAAAACACGTCGAGATCACAAGGTAAAAATTATGTAAACTGCACCTTTTCCTTGCTCTCAGTGTCGTACCCGTAATATAATTTGTCTAATCCAATTTAACTTTTAAACTAAAAAAACACACATTATAAGCATATCAACATGCTTATTTTTGCACCTCTGGCAAAACAAAATTTTAGTCCAATTTTTATAAAAAATTTTGTTTTGAATTTGATTTTTATCTGATTCTTTCAAATTATATACTCTAGTTTGTGCATCCTAAGCAAGATAGTAAAATGTCTAACAATACCGTATTGCCAAAAAACAGAGATGGCCATCAAATATGTATATTTTTACCTGTGTATTTGTATCGTTCCCAACCCGGTTGTGAGAAAAAATAAATCATTTGTGTTGTTCCAAGTTATCTCATTCACCTAAAATTAAACAAATAAGGGAAATAGGGAAAATATTTGATCTTCAATACTATGCAAATGGTAATACAGCCTGAAATTATCTAGGACTCTTTTTTTTTTAATGGGAATAAAAGTGAAATGTCCAAACAACAGATACCCACAGTCAGATTGTAAGAGCTAAAACAGTGCTAATATGCTAGAAAAAAATGGTACAAAAATAAAATAGTAGGCTTGCTGCCATTCATGCGATGAGCAAGAAAATCACTGCTACCCTAGTAGAGACAAGCCCGAATCAGAATACCAAGAAAATTAGTAAATTACTGCTTAATAAATGATGCTGTTACATATTACATGTCTCACATTACATGGCTTTGTCTGAGAATGGTATGCGTCAGAAAAACAGGAGAATAAGTACGGATAGACAAATATCAGCAATATACACGAGTAGCAAGATACCCAGTGCTTGAAATGCTATTACTGGTTTCAGGTATGCAAACCCACCAACAATCCTAATTAGTTGCTACTATTCTACTTCATAGGTATGTATTTTGCACATTAACTTTATGGTATAGTATTGTCTTTGCACACGCATTCCTTTTTTTAACAGCAGGGTGATAACAGACAAAATACATCTCGTTTGGAAACTTAAAGTGCTTGAAAATTCATCAAATAAAAAAAATTTAAATCCATCAAATAAAAACACCAACCTCGACTTTAAATTGTTCATGGTTTCTCGCTTTAAACGTCTTGGTGTCGATGAAAGTCACCAGGTCCTCTTTGTTCCCTACAGCGATGCAACTTCCATTTGGGCTCCAGCAAATATTGATGTTTTCACCTGTATTTTAAACGGTAAATAGGTATTAACACTTATTTTCAACAAGAGTTTACAACATGAAGAGACCAGGATCACGAATAAAGGTAACATTTTTGACTGGTACCCCCAGACCAGTTGTAAACACTTTTGGTACTGGTAGGTGCTTTATTACAACATGCAGTATGTTGACTAACAATTTTAAAATTGCTAGTCAATGCCTGACCAGTACCCCCCAAAAAACCTTACAATCTGTTTAACCCTTTAGAAACGAGATTGTTTTTGCGCAGTTAGCGTGTTTTGACCGAGTCCGCTTTGTAGTGCTCTAGCGCCTCTTGTGTTATAGTTAGAGCAAAATGTTCAACACTAGAGTTGTTCGAAATAAAATTTCCAAAATTTTTTTTTTTGATGACGTCACTATCTGGGCGTCCACGTCATATTCTTTCTTATACAATGTTATAGTTTTTGATCTGTTGGCACTACAGCCTAACTTATTCGTACAAAGTTACTCAAAAACAAATTTCCTACAATTATATTATAATTTTGGTTTGATGACGACATCAAAATAATATTACGTAACTAATTTCATGCTACAGGTCCACTCATCCCAAAGTTTTTTTTCGTTTTTTTTTATTATAAAAAATGTTAGAATAGAAATTTAGATTACTATCAAGTCCACATTGCTTTTTCTTACTACTTTTCTTTGTAATAAACTATAAATGAAATGTTTGAATCAAATTGCGGATTATAACCATAAAGATACCTAATACCCCCCCAAAATGTAAAAAAAAACAGGTAAGATCACATCCGGGACATCCCAACGAGCGAAACTGATTCTACTGCCATAGAGACATTAAATGAAACAAACATTTTGGGCCTAGTTTTAGAAAAAAACGTTTTTTTGTGAGAATTCACCCGCAAAATTAGACCAAAAAAGGTCATAAAATACAACTAAACTTTACTTAAAAATTTCAAATACAAAGTTATGTTTATTTTTGCATTTTTCAAAAGATATATCATATACCTTTCCAAAGAGACCAAACTTTAGGAGTTTCGACAAAAAATTTTGGACATTTTTTATTTTGAATGAGCACATGTCAAAAAAGCCAAATTTGGTCTTATCATTTTTAAAGGGTTAAGATGAATGCCCGTGTCAAAAAATCTTAATTCAGCATTATTATGTGTGCTGCACTGAAACTGAAGTTCCTATCAATGTTTAGATCTTGTGTGGCTTTAAATACCTTTGGTATTTATAGTGGAAGTTGATTTTCCACTTCTTGCATCCCAAATCCTGACAGTTTTATCACCAGAGGCAGTTGCAAACACTTCTGAGTTACTAGGACTCCAACAAAGTTGATCAACGCTATCGCTGTGTCCCTTGCAGGTTAGGTCTTTTGTCTATTATAAAGCAACAAGCATAAGTTTTGAACACTCAACTTAGTAATAAACACATGCTCAAAGGAAACTTTCCCATAAATTTGAATGAAACCAGTCAGAATGAAACCATGTAGAGGCTTATAAAGTTATACAGAAACTAGAAGAATGTTGTTTTAACCCAATGATCAGAGAAGTTAAACAAAAAGTGAAGCAATGTTTTCGCCCCATACAACTCACTGCAATCGCTCCGGTAATCAAACTGTGGACAGTAACTTTTTATCACAAAAATGACTTCACAATTCAGCAGTTTAATTCAGACTATAACAATAACAGCATGACTGATCTATACAAATCAGCCACCAAGTAGTCGAAATAAAGTGATAAACATAAATATCGAGTTCCTTTCTTAATTATTCGATAAAATATTTATTGTTATTTGTGTTACTGTTTTTTTTTTGTGGGTACTAATAGATTCCATATAATCACAACCAAAGGTGGCGCGTTTGTGAACCCTATTCTACATACTGCAACCTAGAGATTATGTACCAAAACAAATCGAGTTATGCTCACCAGCTTATCCCGGTCTAAAATGAATACTGCGGCAGTTTGGTCGTAAGATCCCGATGCTAATTTTCGCCCATCTTTATTCCATGCAACAGAGTGTACTTTGGAGGTGTGGGCCGAGTATTCTTTAGACTTACTGTTTTGCTTAAAGTGCTGTTGCAATTGAGCGACTGACATCGATATTTTTTAACAAAACCTCGTGTTTTTTATTAATGTTAGGTTTTTCGTTTTACAAATTTGTGTCAAGGCAAACTCATTCGCGCGGAAACGTTCTGCGTCCTTGCGCACATAAAAACAACAACAACCGAGCTTAACTTTATCGTGTGTAATTTTAGGGTAGTACCTACATTTTGATGTGTAACTTTGTCCTTATTTTTCTATAACTCTTTACGTAATTTTATGTTTGTTTCTGTATAAAAGACCAGAGCGAAATAATAGTCCGGCCCGTTGGTCTAACGGTTAAGTGCGTCGCCTTTCAATCGAAAGGTTGCAGGTGCGAAACTTGTCGCTAACTAGTCGGTTGTGTCCTTGGGCAAGGCACTTTACGGACATTGCCTGAACCCAGCGGATTAATGGGTTCTACCAAATTGAAGGAACGTGTCTATCATATACAACACACTGCAATAGCTCCGGTAACCCGACGATGGGCGCGAGGTGATCTGACGATTGCCCATGTATTAACCCCTTGGTTTTCCCATTCACGGGGATAAACATGAATATCCTATTCTAATAGCCACCGACAACAATGGGAATCGGGTGTGGAACCAGCCTGGTAACGACCATGGACAAAACAACTTGATCATTAGGCCGGACGCGTGAGACGCTTCTGTAACAAAATCAACTCTTCCAAATTGTGCGCACTGGTTGCGTTTACCCATACTCTTATAGTAATACTTTACACAAGACAATGGTCTTACATTTGGAGGTTACCAAGCACTCGTACATGGGCGTTCACATAACGTAGCCTACGCAAGTTTATTCACCGGGCAGGAAAATGGGGGCGTTGTTACCACGGATGCCTAGAGCTAGTTTTTCTAAAGTACTGAAATGTGGTTTTTGAAAAAGACTTGCCAAGTTTTGGTACATTTCTGATGTGGATTATGTAACGTTTAATAAGCCTTGCACAACGTTTTTTAACTGAAGGTTTCACATACATTCAACAATTATTACTTTTGTAGTTTATATTTCGCGAAACGACAAGATTCTGCGAGTATCATTTCGATAGGACGTCAAAAAATGAAGAACGAGAGATTATTCGACTGACGGTAAATAGAAAAATGAATTTTACTGAACGCAAGCCGAAATAACAGGAAACGAAAAAAGAAAAACTGCAATGGCAAAAAATAGTTAAATGCACCTTGATTGGAAAGCATGTTGCAATATTTGCAAAAAGTATAGCGAACGACAATGTTGCTACTTTGCTCAAAGGGGGAAAGGAGGCAGACAAAAAGGCTTTGCAGCTAAGGGCACCAAGCGACTTGGCTTAGAGAAATTTAACGTGCTGTAGAAAAACGGTGCGATTTTTTTCTTTAGACTTTTGATTGGTGCTCTAGTTTTTGGAACGTCGTGGAATTTAAATCTCCATTGGGTAACTTAATTCTGCCGCGTGTTCTTTTGTTTGCCTCTGCTGCGTTCTCGATGAGCGCTGCTGTTGCGGCGTCAGTAGTTTGACTTCTCGCTCGAGGGCGCCACAGCGCTTATACGTTTGAACGTAATTGGCTTGGAGCTGTTTTTGGTACCTGTAAATTTAAGAAGTTGTTTACTTTTTCTTTTTTTTAAATGTGTTGGTGTCAACTAAGACTTCACACTAGTTATCGACGCCCTAAATTTAAATAAATAGATTGTCCCATGCACAAATTTAATTTAAGAAAATCGGGGGGTTTTAAAAAAACGGAAAGGCGGAAAAGAGGCTGCGGAAGTCGCTTACCTAATGACTCTCGACTTATCATCTGCCCATTGGCGTCGCTCTATGTTAAAGAATTTCTCCTGTTCGTTACATCGCGCTTCTGCTTCATAGAGCCTCTTTATGAGCTCATCTCGTTTTAATGACGTCAGAGCACCAGGGGGCGATGACGAGGACAAGTAGTTTCGGTCATCGTGCCAATTACCAGAGTTTGGTTCGCTGAAGGTACCACTAGGATTTCGTAAAGACTGCGGCGATATAGAGCCCGGGCTTCTATGCCACGTTCCCGCCGGAGAAGACGCCTCTGAAAGCCGCTGCTCGAGCTCTCCGATCTCGAGGTTTCGGTCGTTTAATTTCTCGTTTAAATCTACAGCTTCTGCGTCACGTCGGGCGACAAGGGCTTGCAGTTCTCGGTTCCTGGTTCGCAGGGCGACGATCTCGCTCCCGCGCTGGGCGGACTCGGCCTGAATGTCTTTCAGCTGGCTCTTGAGCATAGAGAGCTCGCCGTACTTCTGCTGCCTTTCCCACTCGCTCTCTTCCAGCCTGGCTCGGAGCTGGGCGATGTCGTCGTTCATTCTGGACTGTGCGTCGATGGCTTCGTTCATCGACTTAATTCTCTCCTCAAGCTGAAACAAAACAGACGGTCATTTCAACGACAAGAGCCAAAACTTGTAAAAATACGCTGCAATATCAGTCAGTACGCATTTTTTTGCAATATCAGTCAGTACGCAATTTTTTTTGCAATATCAGTCAGTACGCAACCGATTTTTCAACTGTGCAAATAATTATCTCGCTTCCACCGCAGCTAACAGTGCTAACCACTAAAGATCTATACAACTTGTCGACAAATCGTACTCGTCTTGCTCGACTGCACTTGAAATAGCAGCGGGTTTAATGTGTCCGGCAGGTTCTTTGTTATCAAACAAAGAGCCCTGTTTCAAGTTCTGGAAGTTAAACTTCAAGGAATGCGCCGGAAATCGGACCGCACAAGATTTCCATTTTCGGAAACGAAACGGGCGTGTAATAGATAATGGGGGAGGGGGGTAAATACTTTATTTTTACATGAGAGAGGAAATTTAAGACACACGATTGACGCCGTTTATTTAGTGTTTGGTTGACTGAAGAACTATTATGCAATGTGTTATTCTTGTAGAACCGACCGTTGATGTGATTTTGAACGCTTCGTGTGTTATCATTAGATCACCGCCAGAACGCCACAATGAAAAATTAATATGCCGTATCATGCGGCCATGCATTTATCATTTCAAAGTGCTATTTAAAGCACGAGCAAAGCTGATGCATTTTGAAAAAATATAAAATATATCAATGCAACGTTTTTTTTTATACAGCCAAAGACTGTATATTATATTATTTAACATTGATGGTAAAATTTGTCATTTAACATGGTCAATAAAATTGGCCTCGCAAAATCTTTTATTAAAATCCAGCGTGATTGGCACATGCATTGGTGACGTGACCTACCTCGGCCAATCGGTGATGAGATTGCTGTTTGTCCTCCTGCAATCTATCAATTTGCCGCTGGAGGCGTTGCTGAGCAACAGTAGATTTTCGCGCCTTTTCAGGAAGATTGAAAAGCCGGTTTTAGTTTAGAGGTTTGTTAAAGAATGTTATATTTTTCAAAAATCATTGTAATATCTTGGTTAGTTAAGGAATAAAAATACCAATTAAAGCATTTTCTCATTAATCGAAGTATTAGGAAGGAAATATTGAAAAAACAAATCAGAATTTCATTCACAAGCAATCAAGTTAACATGCAGCAGCATTCATAAATCTACAAGTTTACCTGCGATTTAAGTTGCTTGGAGTAGACCTGTTTCAGCTCATTGATTTCAAATTCTCTCGTTTCGCTCGTTTCTTCCACAACCTAAGACGAAAACAGTCGTCTGTGTTCTGTCCACGCTAAACAAGCTTATCTATGACGTTATAGATTATAGAAGCAAAAAAACTAGCTAATCAAAAGTTAACATCAGAGGGTATGCTTTGCACTCTAAGAGTTAGTTTTACCTTTTGTAGCGGTTTCTCAATATCGTTGTAGTTGTGACGCAACATAAGGTCGTATGGTTCGCCTTCTGGAGGTGTGACGTCATCGGTTACACCCCTGTGAACACGTTTAGGTGAATACCGTTAAAAATACTAGAAACTGAATACAAACTAACAAATAATAGAACACATCATACGACTCAAATTCCCGTTCTATTTAAGTTAAGATACTTAATATACCACTTATATACGACATGTAGGTTTCTAGCTAGATAGACGATTGACTAAGCGGCAGCACATACTTGGGTGAACTTAACACGTGATCGGCTTCCGCGACAGACGTGCTGTGATTGGTCGAGGAGGAAACACGTGCGCTTTCGTAGCCTTCCGACCCAGAACAACTGAAACTACTTCCATTAGAGGCACCAACGAGCATGCTGGTAGCGGAATTTCGACCTGTAAATGGAAAAACAAATCGTAAAAATAGCAGATTCACCAGCACACGAATCTGCAAAGCTAAATTTAGCTCTTGCAAGTTAAATCCGGAAACTTTTTAATTTTTTATGTGTTACGATCTCAAACAACTCCATTAAGTTTATGGTAGATTAAAAATAAATCAATTATTAATCCAAGTTCTAATGCAGGCAACCTGGACTGGAACAGCTACAAATTATAACAATGCATTAGCCAGACACAAACATGCGTATCTGTGACGTCACATTAGGCCATTAGTGCTGCGCGCGCGGCAGACGCGGTGTTAAAATTGGTTTAAGAATTCTTAGAATTAGCATTCAATGTAAATAGAATTTCGCCGCTTGAGACAAACAAGACCACAATTGCACTACCTGGTTAATCCAATTTCGATTTAACGAAAACAGAAACATGAAAGTACCTGAGTCGGAATCGTTGGTGGAAACACTGAACCTGGCAACACTGTTCCTGGGTTGCGGGTGACTTGGACTGGCCACAGAGCCTTCTGAAAATTATCAAGTTATTCTAATTTCGTAGATAAATAAGGAGGTTAACGTTCATTTTATTGACGGTTAAATGTCTACCTGTACATCAACGCCGGTTTAGTAGTTGGCCGTTGTTAATGGGCGCATATCAATGTGATATTAAAATCAAATAAATACTATAAAGATTTTCTTACATATACGTACCATTCGCCAATGTAGGGTCAAAAAATGGTCAAGATATTAAATGTAAACATATGTTCTACCTGGCGAAATTAGGGCTGGCCAGTTTTTCCCCTTTTCCGTTGGCTTGAAAGCAGTTGGTCGAATAATGGTTCCCTCCGTCACCTGTGATGCCACAATCGTAACTAAAATGGCACCTCGGCGCTTTACGGCGTCATTTCCGACTTTCCACGAACTGTTTTCGTTGGAAATGAGCGCAACAAAGAGAGGAGGGGCGGAAAATGAAAGAAAATATTATTTCACAAAACAAGTCCAGCTTGATAGATTGTGGTGCAAAAAGCAGTCAGACCTTCGACTCGGAATTAAAGTGAAACGCTTGACTGAATGAATGATGTGTGTGAATTCCATTAGTATGAGCTTTCCGAGGCGGATAGCCAAATGGCGCGCTTATTAAGGTTTTATTTTAACAACCTTAGTGGCTCCAAGGAAACGAATGATTTATGCTCAATTGATTGTTTCTAGAAAATTTTCATAGACAACGGGAAGCTAGGAGATTTAATTTGTACATCGAAGTAGAAGAATGATATTCAACGCTGCGTAATTGACCTTTTGCAGACGTTCCAACTATTTATTACTCGGTATTCAGTACGTGCTGCGCTATTGCAACTGCTGGTAACAGTATCAAACCTGTGGGAATAGTACAGTCGGCGGCTTTGATCTTCGCAATACTGATCCGCATATTTCAATATTGCGAGAGCGACGTCGCTCTTGTGGTGTTGGATTTAAGGCCAGGTCGTATGGGGTTTAATGTTACTGCTGATAATACCACATAGCGAATATTTAATGCGGGCGAGTACGAACTTACGACTTTTTAATACTTCGTCCATTCATAAAACATGGGAGGATAACACATAACGGATATTAAACCCTATGAGCTTTGGGTTAAGACAACATAAATGTTATTTTTCTCCAAATTTGGTCAGAGTTTTTTATGCGTCGATAATGTGCGGTGAGAAGTTGTTCGAGGAAGTTGTAACATTATTCAAAACTTGCGCCTGGGTGGCAACTGTCAATTATCATTCGAGTTAATTTGACTAATGGTTGCGATGTTAGATAAAAACAGCATTCGCACAAGTGATATGAAAACAAGACCGCTTTAAGTGCTGGTGGTGGATAAATAAGTATTGGGAGAAAAATTCGGATAAAAGGCATTCAATTTGCGGATCAAAATTGAATGCTGTGTAAGTGGACCACTTGAGGTATCGGCAATTATGCGGAATTGGGCAAAAAGGAGAATAAGTCGCCTACCTTGTCCAGTAAGAGCATTCCCGAGGGCGCCAATCTAGGTGGCTCATTGGTCGGTCGGTTGCTTGGCGACGAAATACGGTCATCTACGTGTTCCTGAAGCGTGCCGGATGACAGAGTTCCAGAACTTTCGCTCAGCAATGATGCGTACGGGGAATATGGTTCGGATTTTAGAGGGACTTTTTTCGATTTCGGCGGCGATTCCCTCTGGTGTTTCCCTCCGTGCATCACGTAATAATCGGCAACTGCGTGATTTGAACGCGCCTCCGTCCGAACGCCTATGTCACTATGACGCGGCTTGCGTCCCTGGGTGGATGCTAGTCGAGGTGCCACGTCACAAATATTGACGTAATCGTGTCTCCGGTGGTCAGCGTTGTTCCCGCGGCTCAAGTAACCTCCCTGCTGAACAGGAGTCCTCTTCGTCACTCCATCCAACTCGCTGGAATGGCTGGGAGACCTCGATACTTTCTTCTTTGAGTCGAGCCCGCTAAAAACCGAATCACTGGATCTGAAATACAATGCACAACATGAAATACAAATCAAACACATACAGAATACATATAAAGATTCTGAATAAGAACTTTGAATAAAAACTGATGCGACTGTTAAGCATTCTTCTGTAAAAGGCAGTATTTTTAAATTCCCTTAGACTCTGTAATAAACATACGCAGAAACTCCCTTTATCACGTGATGTTGCAACAAAATCCTACATTAAGCGGCATTTTTCATTTATTTATCAAAAAATGTCTTCATATTATAAAAAATATACATAAATGTGTTTGGTTTTTAACACAGGGGGAAACTAACCTTCTCGACTTTTGTTTCGCATCTTTTCCCGACAACTTATCAGAGCTGTTCCACTTGAATGGGACTCTGATGTTTATCTTGTCCAGAGAGGACCGCAGTTTTTCCCTCACCCCCAGAACGGGTTTCGGGGTCCCCGTTTCGAACCCCCCATTATCGCTGCCGGAGCTGCTCCGACGGCTTTTCTTTTGCTTCAGATGTTTACCCCCCGGCGTTTGCTCCATTATACTTGTCCCCGACCCCATGGCAACTTTTCCGTCTTTTGAGTAGCGAAAGTATTGTGTTTCTCCGGGACTCCCGCTTTTCGGATTCTCGTCTTCGTCGGCGGAGTAATACAAGATTGTTTGTTCCGTATTTTCGGCGGAATAATACCGAAAAACCTCGTTTCGGTCTCCGTTCAAGTAACTGACAATTTGAAATCCTGGCTCTAGTGGCGACTCTTGTAGCGGCGGAAGATTCGTGACGTCAGCACTTCCGTAAAATCCGCTGAGCGCTTGGTTAGCTTGTTCACTGAACTCTTCCGACTTGTATCGCAACTTATCAGCAGTTGTGCACTTTACCGCGGCCATGGTTTTCTGCACCGCGACAAGGATCTAAGAAAATAAACACATTTGTAAAACGCGCGCACGCAACGGCACTCAAGCGTGTCGGAGGTACAAAAAATCCTGCACGACCGGCAGCGACTTGTAGGCAAAATAAACCTAGCCTGCTTTTAATAGAATTTCGGAGTGCAGGCCGCTTGGCCAGTCAGCCCCCACGTCATAGCCCTTAAGATTGCGTTTGGCCTAACAACGGAGTTCAAACCTCTAAACAGGACTGTGAAAACAAGGTCCTTTTAAAATCGACGAAGCTGCAAAAGTAGCTGGTCTCGACTTTCAATTACAGGCCTCGCCCAGAGCATTCTTTTCTTAATTACTTACAGACCGCACAAATCACCGGTTTCGATACGTTTTGTTATTAAAAGTATCAAGTACTAGATAACAACAAAAAACATTTACAGCTGTCTACCGAATTTACAAGATTTTCCAATTGTATAGAGTCTAAACATCTGAACTTTAGACCAAAGCAGAGAAATATTGAAAGGGACGATTCTACGACTTCGCGGGTCTCGTAACGGCGGGATAATCTGTGTTAATCATCTTACTATGACCGAATAATGGAATCGCACCGCAAATTCCGCACCAAAGCTTTTAACCTCGTGTGAGCTACTTTTCAGTTGCCGCGGCGCCTATAATTAACTTCATTCTATATATGGCTTGCTATTTTAATACAATTGTAAGCTGTATCGTTGAAAATTAATCCAGTATAATTCAGCCTTGAAAATCCAGTGAATGGTAAACAGCACTGATTTTTTTTCACAAACATCGATAACCTTTAATTATTAATGCACTCTAGACAAGCCCTCTTGTTGCATCCCAATCGAACAGTGCTGATTTATGATGTCATAGACGGACGCAATCTAATCGACGTCCAACAAAACTCAATCAATTTTATACTTGAACAAATAACCTCACGAATTCCCCCGGTGTCGCATTTAAATTGAGTCGTAAAGACGATGTTGTCATTACAGTACCAGCGGGTACGTAATAACAGTCATTTGTGACGAAACGGAATCGTAACCTTGCGGACACCCCGTGAGTCTACACTTCCTACACACCACTCGAGTCCTGATGCTTTGCCCTATGGTCATTACAGTAATATAATATAACAGATCCGTCACGACTTTAGTGCCAGAGACGAATTTATTACAAGCCTTTCATTGTAGAATCGAATACAGCAACTTGTTCAACTCTCTCAACGTGATTAAAAACTATTCAAAACGTGAATCGGATTATGTCGTACGGACATACACCAGTCGAATGAAAAATCGTACAGGACAGTATTCAAATACTCTGGTTTCATTAAATCTCATAGCGAAGCCCAAGCCTGACGTACTCACAAGGTAAAGACCGCCTCCCTACACTGCAATACCTCACAAACGGTGCTGATAAACTGATAATAAACTGATCGCTTTCAGCTTTGGCGAAGAAGGCTGGCGCAGAAGGTTTCAACCTTAAACCAGCAATTGGCAGGCCATTGCGAACTGGCTGTGTAAACACGACTTCAACTAAAGACTTGTAAACCATCTGCTACACGCGGCCTAAATATTTCACCTATGTTTGCTTGGTAAACCGGCTATACGTTCGAAACTTCTGATCTAAAGTTAACCTTCAGGATTCACCAATATTGTATATCCTATACTGAAAGAATTCATATTCCTTATTCTAAGGATTGCGAAAAGGACAGACTACAACAAGAGTAAATGTATTCTAATTTACTCTTATTTCCAAAATTGTATTCTCACATAGATTTTCTTATTGATCAACAGCTCCTAATTGCGTACACATCCGGACTGTACATTCGGTGCTGGTGTCTCCTGACTTTTAAGTTAGAAAAGAACACTGAATTATTGCACATCGGAGAGACTGCTTTTATTCTGTCCTGATTATAAGGCTAGCCATCGGTAGACCTCATCTTACAATTTTAACTGTAACTGTCTTAGGCCTCACGGTGAATGCACGTAATGAAGCGTCGCGGGCTGCATAGCATTAGAAGAAGTTCGATGCTTCGAGCAGATGTTTGGCGGCGTCATTAGTGTCAGAACCAGACAAGCAATCAGCGCTTTATAAAGGTGTTGGTTCCGCAATCGCACCTTCTTGCACTGCGATTATTGCAGATCAATGGCGAACGTGCTGAAACAATTATATCAACGCGATTAAGACGGATTAGATCCGAAAGCGTCCGTGAGGACACAAACAAAACAAATCCACGACGACTGGACTAATTAAAACGCAATAAATGCGAAGCGATACAGCTCTAAAGACTCCCGCTTAACTGATCTATTTTCAAATAAAGTGTATTTTTGCTAGAAGCTCAGCTCGTTGAATTTGCGGCGTAAACAACAGACACTGTGACATTGGTTAAGGGGGAGTTATGCCCAATGAACCGTAATTTCAAGTGACGTAGATGCTCTTAACCGGGCACCTTTCCGGATGCATACGTCATCGCAGATCTGGAAACCGTCGAAAACAACACGATTTAGGTACGCGGTGAAAGGTTATATAAACATGTTCAAAAACATAACCCTGATTTCGTTCCTTGGAGGTGCTGTTTAACTTGGCCACTAAACATCTTGATCAAATGAATTTATCCAAACACCTGTCAAATTTAACTACCTGTCTGATTTGTTATCGAATGCCTCCTTTTCTTCAGGAAATACAGGTTCGGCCAATCTTGTTGCTCTAAATTTTTTATGGGCTGTCGAATAATGCGCTAACAAGGACAGTAACGAGTTTTTGATTGATTTTCTATACAGGGTTGGGTTTAAAAACACCATTACTCTGTGTCGGCGAACAATTTCGTTCGATTTTAACTGGTGGTACAGCGAACTCTTCGCCTATCAATGTTATGCTGACACTATTTAGGTCAAAACCTCTCCTGAGACACAACCGTACTTTACTGCTAGCCTTACAAGTACAGGGGCTCTTTCGTCTATAAAGAAAACTGATATCAAATTGCCCATAATTGGGGGACAATGTAATTAGTATAGTAAAACAATACGTCTTTCTAGCACGCAGGGCAAAACAGGTGTTCGGTTTGTTTGTGTTAACAAGTCATCTTAATCAGATCAAAATTGCTTGTTCCAGAAATTGCCGCTCACAATAACAGGCTCAATAAACAAATAAGGTTTTAATCAGCTCCATATCTGAACGAAATCGATTTTAACAGCACACAATGGCCACACAGTTATCAAGCGGTAAAACCGGATGTTGTTTTGCAGAATTTGAAATTTATTTTAAACAGGAAACTAAAACAATGATTGAAAATAATAAAACATATTTGTGCGCAAAGCAGCTTTGATTAATGCGACACCTGTCCAGTTGTGTCGTATTCCAAGTCTCCATCCTATTATATTTATACACTAATCATCCAGCTTACTAGCTGTCCATCTGTACCGCATTTAGAAAGTCCATATCATATATTTAGGTATTATCTACAAAAATCAACTGTGGTAATCGTATCATGATATCACCTATTTAACAGATACATGGCCCTGCAAAAAGCTCTGGTATATTCGTTCTGCTGTAGTTTTGAGCAAGTCTAGAATTGAGTTTAGCAAAAAATAGGTCGCTGAGTATTGACGGAAAAGTCTTTGGATTTTACTTTGTCATGATCCTTATATACATCTATGATTATTACATCAAAAGCGTCCATAGCTTTTCAAAATATGTGAACATTCGTGTAAAATAATAGCTTCGGTGCGCCAGTGTCTTTATACATAATCTTTGTCGAAACCTATACGGAATCATTAATATAAACAGACTATTACCGGACCGCTTTTAATCCTCTTTAATGATCGGTAGGGGTACACGAGTTCAAATCTGTAAATTTCTAATCAAACATGATAGATTAATATCAGATGTAATTACAACGGTTTTGACTTTAAAGACTCGCAGGAGTATATTAAGGCTACAGGACAGCTAGTATTACACAACATTCTTGCAGCATTATGTCATGGATATATGTTAGTTTAAAAATTAAAATTGGAACGTCCTATGTTACGCCACAAACCGAATATTTATGGAATTTAAAAAGTCGTGCTTAACTACGTTTTATCAAATTTGGATACAATTGTGACTATTAACTATCTATGACGTCATAGTAATGTATTCTAGTATATCGGCGGTGTTTTGGAAAATAAGCAACTTGAAACTAATGCAGTCCACAATTATTTTTAAAAAACAAATATCTAAAAGAACGTATTTTTTCCCATTAAACTTGCGTTGCCTAAAAAAGAATTCTTAAGTCGTGAAATGCTGGTTGTTGATGTCGCCTACGTTTGTATCGCATTTCCAATCGATGTTTAATCTTTAATACCAATACTCCTTTATCGACACTGGTAATGAAAACCAATAGGCCTATGCCCTGCTATAATAACAATATCTAAAATCATTCTTGATATTGGCTGTAAAACTAATACCGGCTTGAAGGTTAAAGCAAAGAGTCTTGTATTAAGAAGGTTGCTCTATTCTGGGTTCCCACCAAAACCCCAAAAGTCGTAGTTAGTTTTAACTAGAGTCTTGTGGAATGAGTAAGTTTTGCACAAGAGGAACCATTCAGTTAAACCGCAGCATCGTTTGCGTGAATCCGAGTATATCTACGAACTGAAGTTCATTTCAAGCTGGCAGGATATTACAAGAATGTTGAATTAAGGAAATTAAGGGAACCACATTACTTTAATACTTTATTTATGTATAAACAAAAAAAAAAGGGAACACAAATGATATAAAAGTAATATATAAAAATAAACTTTATTCTTGCTGGCCATGGTGACAGTTAAACGACTGTTAATCATTTAAGTAAATTTATATTTACAAAATCTGTTTTTTTAATTGCAATCACTGGCAATACAACTAGCATTAGGTTATACCACTAAACGATATTTTTTTTACTGTGAATAGATTCATAATGTAGATAGCAAATAACATGCGACCCATCGAACACATGAATTTTAATCATGTCTGTTTGAAGTTTCGCAAACTAGGACACAATTCTATTACCATCACTCTATTTTCTCAACTGTCTCAAATGGGTGAAATACGAAAACCGGCAGGAATAACTTTAAATTTCGGCATTAGACCAAAAGTTTCTTTCACGCACATATAGAAAATTGATCCTCACATAAAATGGATAGATCGATTTGTGATATAGCACACACGGTTGGAATTCGGAATTAAACGATTTATCCACGGTTCCTTCCAAATCATTATTTTTTAATTTCACTGATTCAGGTTGTGGTATTTTTTTATCTTTGAAATTAAATTTAAAATCCTCAATTTCGTACGAATCTTAAACATTACTGGCAAGATAACAAAACGGAAAAACACGTACCAAAATTTTACGCCTTTATTATTATATTAAAATCGACCATATGCCAGTCTTACCTTGGCCTTAGCCAACGTAATTTGCTTATGCGTTAATTAAATTTATTCTGGATACCCCCTGTGCCAGTAATTGATAATTTTCTTTTTAAAGCCATGTAAAAAAAACTTACATTTTTACCAAATTTAGTATAGTTACTTATGTGTGCCAGCTAACAAACGACGTATATAATGAATTATAAAAGCGTTTAAATTTGAAATTTGTAATTATGCATGAGGATATTTGATTTCGCGTAACATTTTTATCGTTTCATAACATTTACCTCTTACAGACTTGCTTGCGTTTTGCATAGCCTACAGCAGGTTGTAAGTTATTTTTCACGTTGCGTTTCTGCCTATATTTATACAAGCGGCGCTCTTAGCCAGGTTTCTTAACCGCCACAAGATACCTTGGTCCGCAAATACCTAACGAACGGAAGCATAAACCCTAACCACACATAACCTGCACCAGCAATTCACACCTAATAACATCTCAAGTGCACCCGAGACTTGTGCGCTTTCACGCTTCGGCGATTTTCAGATATGTCCGGTACCCAGGGAAACGATTTTGCCGCCAAAACCGCGACTTTGAATGTAAACCAATCGGAAATGCCGGTTTAAATTTCACCTGCATATCAAATGGCATACATTATGCAGTGAAATGATAATCACATATAATAAAGACGGATTTTGTTAACAAACAGTGCAGAATAAAATCATAATCCTTTAACGATGGAAACCCTTATTGCACTACAGAATAAAAATCACAGCACTGTATAAAAGTTCACGTAATTCAAAACAATTAAGTGGGGAATTTAGATTATTGTCTGCCTACTTTGTTACGTCACACAAGAATCAATAAAAAAGAGAGAAAATGTGAGATTGAGGATCAACAGTCAATTTTGTCTACGGAAAGTTTGCGACTTGAATCGTGCGCCATCAGGTCCAATTACATGTGTTTAGTTCTATACATGAGTATATGGGTCGCATTAACAAATAATGCCAGCCGTTCGCACCGCTTTATTCATTTCTTTTAATTTGTGGTTTCGCCACAAAGGCAACATTTCTACTTACACGTACAGTTTGTTCACTGGTAGCTAGCCTGACTGTACGTAGAAAGGTGGTGAAACCGAAAATATAAGACGGCTAATCGGTTGTGCCATTGGGCTACCCGATTCTTAACCTCGTGATATAAAAAGTTGAACAAATTGTAGCAATGTTACTTTTCCGTGGTTTATTGCAATAAACAACTTATTATCGGTCAGAGTTTGATGTACTCTATTGTCTCTATATGTTTCTTTTCTAGTTTGGAAGCTGGACAAGTAATATAATGCACGAACTAACGGGGAAAACTAAAACGAGTATAGAAAAACTGTACACTAAAATGATGATTAGGGCATTAGAATTAGTGTTAAAGATGGTAAGTTAGGGAGGGTTAGGTATGGGGTTGCGGTTAGTGGATTCAAAATACTTTTTCTTAGTTTTAGTTTCCTCTTTCTCTTATTTTAGTGTTGCCTAGAACCAACCGTGAGAAGCAAATCTGGTGTGAAAAACTGTTTTACCCAATCTGGTTTTGAACCCGCGATTTCCGGAGCTTCACTTGACCTACGGTGTGTATGGTATGCAAGTCGGCCTACCTAACCGTCACGCAAATGTTTAAAAGTTCAAAATGTCTGGCTCTGTGTGCCATCCAATAACGCTACAAAGAAACGGGTCTTACACCGCCATACGTCAGTGAAGAGCCGTCGTGCGGCCGAACACGAACCGACTTAAATACACTTACAAAATCGGACCCCGTGCGATGATAACCTTTTCGTGTTGATACCGGTTAGCGCGATTGTCTGACATACAGACACATAAAAAATCGCAGGCAACGAAAGACCTAATGTCTTGGCCACTTTCAAAATATATACTGCCGAATACGAACCGACTTTAAATATACACTTACAAATTCAGACCCCGTGCGATGATAACCTACTGGTGTTGATATGACCGACCGGTAAGCGCGTTGTCTGAAATACAGACACATAAAAAATCGCACGACGAAAGAACCAATATCTTGGCCACCTTTCAGTTCTTTTTAAACTTGGCCGTAAATAGTTAACGCTAATAGGAGTCCTGGTTTCGAAACCAGCACAGATAAGTAAATCCCAACGCATTACTATACGCGATTTAACAGCATTGTTTGGCGATAAGAATCCCCGCTGATTCCGACTTTGCGGCGCCGATGTTTTTACAATGGTAATTATTAACACCAGCGCACATTATAACATCACAATGAAAATCCCATGCTTTGATCTGGTACTTTGTTAAAATCTGTTTGGATTTTTTTTAAAACACGATTCAGATAACAAAAATATGGATCAAACTGTTAAATTGTTGTTTTTGGATTCAGCTTGTTTTGAATCTAAAATATTTGGATCTGTGACTAGGACTGTTGTACGACTATTGAAAATGATACCATTAAAACATTCCAAAATAAGGTTGGAAAATACTAATGTTCTACGTATTTTACATCTCTTCTAAATTCGATTTCAGAATTCCGGTTTTATACAAAGCCTGGTTTCGAACAGCTTTATACTGATCCGGAACTAATAAATCTATTAACTCAATTCATTTGTTGGTTGCATAAAAGGTTACAATAACATTTATTTTATTATCGAATCCATCATTACACGGTTGAATGACCACGATTTAAATAATTTATGTGTTGTCTATGTCGGTTAACTTGAATTTTTAAAAACGTGCGATGTAGGATAAAAGCGAATACACAATCATTGGCGTGATTCTGGAAAGCCGATGGTTATTTATTACAATTTTTAATGCAGCGAATCGCCTTTGTCATATCCTGTCAACGACTGTGTTTTAGCGGAGAGATTATTAATAACAAGGGTTTCAATTAACGTGAAAGATAAACGATTGTTTGTGTGGCCGAATGGTTAACGCAAAAGATTCATATACTTATTTATATATAAAGACTGTCTTAGTGACGAGCCCACAATGAATTCGAAACTTAGCCCGGTAAAGAAATTAACTTAAGAGATATAGTTGGCATATGGAAAACAACGGAACTTAACGAATCAGTTCATGGGAACGGAGTAGTTATCATTCGAAGCATACGTTACGGACTTCAGTTAGCCCTTTACAATTTTCAATTGCCATTAACACACTGTAATTGGCATTTAATGCTATGGTTTAAATCAATGTCATCCCGTCGTGTACTTGCGGTAACAGCCAGTGCGCTGAGCAGTACTCTCCGTATGGCGCTTGTAAAGGGTGAGTTGCGTGCATATGTCTGGGAAAGATTTTACACACATATCCAAATTTATAACTCAAATACCGCTAATCCGCTGGGTGTATGAGCGACACTAACGATGTTAAACAGTTTGTTTATTATATTGGGCCGAATTTGTTCAAATTAAGTTTAAGCAAGATATTTTGCTTGAAAACAAACCGTGTTAATGACAACACTAAGACGGCGCCGCCTTACTGAATCTATAAGAACGAGAGATCCTACGTTTCGATTTGTTTAATCACAGATAAAATTAGAACGCCATTTATTTAACAATCACTTCGTAACTATGAATAAGTGGATGCGCTGATTTCGTCCGAGATTTACAGCCCTTCGAAAGTTATAAAATTCCTTTGTGATGGAATAATGACCTGCTGGTTGTGATCAAACAGCGCAGAAAAAGTGTTGACCCAACAGAAAATGGAAGCAGTTTTAAAGAAGAGTTAATACTCGAAAAAAGAACGAGGTCACTTTTGGTAAACACTAAATTGACACTTTGAAACTCGCCACTCCAAGGAAATCTAAAATAAACAGAGACGGCGACGAAGAATGGGGAAGTTGCTTTGATAATATGCTGCAATTTGAAACTGTTAGACCGACGGGCGAATTACCGTAGTAACTCGTCAACTAATCAACCACATACTGTAACTGGAGCCTTCCTTAATGGCTGGGCGCTGGCTTATTGACTCACGAAGTAGCTGATACAAAAGAAATAAAGTTGATACTAGCGTTACACACTGGTTGGATACATACAGGCATTATTTAACGTCCCAAATAAAACGTCTCCAATAAAGTAGTAGTCGGTATCCTGAGCAATCTATTACACATATTCATTTATTGTTTTACATTGTCACGTCAAAACTGCTATTGTTACATTTTTTCTTCATATGAAATTTAGTTTCCAAAACAATAAAATTGAATTCAACAATAAACATTGGAAACTTATGCTCTCGTACATGTGTAACTATGCCACTAGCACTAAAACTGTACATCTAAGTGTGATACAAGTTTACTCAGATGTGTAAAGTTAGGATTATATACAGAATTCCCAGGATATTACAAACAACAGTCACGCAAAAACCTTATTTTTCGTACACCAGCAGTAGGATGTGAAACTTTTCGCAATCTGAGTCAATTTTACAGTTAATCACTGAATGGAGTTACATTCGTAAAGGGTATCGTAAGGAAACAACGATTTCGGCGTTATTCTAGTTAAAAAAGCTGCCGTGCGTATGGCTTCTTGTATAACCGATACCATTTCACAATATAATAAAAAATGGTTAAAGTCACTTACCCATTTTTTATCCGTCTTAAAAATTCGTTTATTCAATCAATTTGATCGCAAGTTTACGTTGGAGAAATCTATAACCTGTGAAACAAACACTGTCGTCAATTTATTATCCGGGATCGACCAAACTTCTTATTTCACTTCACCGCCATACAGGAAACACTCTAACCTCTCTGACAAATTAACATATTTGAACATAAGCAGGTCGTTGTCACTGAAAACTACAAGTGCGAGCGTTGACAAGCCACTAAGTAGTATTCCAGCTACACCAGCTTAGTCTACGGTTATCTAACCTAGTCACGGTTGGCGCTCGTTCCTCTCTTGGTTAGTTCATAGAATTGCAGCACGAGACACCAGGCCACGCTTGGACGGTTACAGACGATCGGTCGCGCTTGTATGACTAGCGGTGTTAAATCAGTTCAATTTCAGAAGGGCAACACTAAAAGGAGGGAAGGAGAGAAAAAGCTCACACTAAAAGTTACGGAATCTAATTTAAACCCTGCCCTAAACGCTAATCTCAAAG
>CH002903.1:556183-573271 GCA_000149265.1 Ciona savignyi | reverse complement strand
TTTATAAGTTAATTTATCTGTCATACGACACTATGCAGTGAAGGCACATGTGATGTGATATGAGATGACTTTAAAATTTGCAAAACCACTTAAAAGTGTGATAGGTCGTATAGCTTTTATCAACTTCTACATTCACATCTAAATACAGTTGCAGTTGGCATAGTAAAGTATAAAACCATACTAACTCCTTTTGTTAGCCACGAATATAGCATTATTATAACAACTTTTACTGGCCAAGGAACCTAATCAATAAAAATGTCCACCGACCAATGGAGATTGGAATTTTCGCAACTCCAGTTTATTAAAATTATCATTGATGTATTTTTACGAAATATTTTCGGAGAAATATTGATTTCAACATACACAGGTCACAGCGCCAAGTTAAGTTATAAGTTTGTTTAAACTTTGAATAAAGTAAAATTCAGTGCAGTAATGAACGAGGAAAAAATTTACTAATCCAAAAAAGAACTTGTATGTGTGAAAAAGTAAACAAGTTTTCACGATTAAAATATTGCAATTAAAGTGGATATAAAAAGCATGTATGCATCAGTCATCAAACTTAATATTTGACTTCTATAAATACAGGTTTTTTTTTAATCCAAAGGAAATGCATTTTAATTTTACTCTAATTATTATGGTTAAAATCATTTATCAATAAATTACCTGTATTATTTCTAGACCATTAAAATATATGGAGTTCTTTAATAAAACGATTATTGGACGAAGATGAGGTAATGATACAGCAAAATTTTGACTAAACTACGCTTTTAATTAGATACTGGTACCAAGTGCTGGAAAAGAAGTGTCTGTGTAGAAATGTGATTTCGTGTGTTTCATTAATAAATAGTTCACCACAAGAGTTTTTTTTACCATGTCCCCCAAACAAAGTTTTATTTTAATAAACTTAAAATTAACATTTTTATCTCTTAATTTGCATTTTTGATCTTTCCAGTTGTTTTACAGAAACTTTTTGGTAGCACAAAGTTTAAAATAATTTTGGGTTGGTTGTAAGTGTCTGCATTTCGTAGTTGTCTGTGTGGCACTGCTACAGTATTTTTCCTGCACTGCTTAAGTTGGGAAACATATTTATCAATCCATACAGCTTATTCGAGGTAGTGTGAAGTTTTTACATTTAAACGCAACACCATCGGCTTTCCATATTTCAAAGCAGCGTTACTGGTTCCTCTCTTAAAGTTGGCTTTCTTCACACAAATTTCTTTAAGGTTTTATAATATTTGAAATGGTGCGAGTTATTTGTGAATTGTGTATGTGTCTTGCATTTTACATGTATATATGTCCATTTACATAATTTTAATTTTGAAGTAAAACTTTATCAATTGTCAGCTAAACATACCTTAAGTAGAATGACATCCACTTCTGAGTATTTCATCCCATTTATCAAGATTGGAATTAACCTGCATAGCAAAATAGAAACGTGAAAAATATGCAAAAATCTTTGTAACAAAAAATGAATCCATACTTTGTACAACAAAAAATTTATGACAAGTCATTAACTTTAAGATATAAAAGATGTGTCCAAACCTTGGCAAAAATGGTGGCAAAATTTCTTTACAGTCGGCGGTTTGTTCAGCCAAAGTGAGCCAGAATTCACAAGCTTCCAGCGCCACTGTTTCATCGTTATCTTGCGTCCGAAGCAACATGTACTGTGAAATAGTAAGAAGAGGTGTAAAGTTATGGACTGCTAGTTATCGGTTAGGTGCAGTCAGCGCACTAAAAAATTGCTTGAACCCAATGGTTTAAAAGGTTGTTCAAAAACTTTAGCAAAATACATAACACACTGCACTACCTTCGAAAACAATATGAAATGCTCTTTTACAAATTTTTTTTCAGGCTAAGATTCGATCCCATGACAGGCTCGTTTCTAAGACCGTTTTATGTAGTTGGTATATTGGGTGCTATCACATTATTACTTAATATATCTCACCTCTATAATATTCGACATGTGTGGCTTCAACTTGTCCATTCTAACTTCTTGTAGCATGACCAGTGCCCGACAAACGTTCTTTCGAACTTCCACATTTTCATCGTTTGCCAGTGTGAACAAACCCTGGGAGTAATTGAATTAAAACATAAATCCAATGTGGTACTTTACATTTCCAGATGCTTTGGAATGATACTAGATTCCTTTTCCTAATTAATTAAAAAGCGAGTAACTGAAAATAAATAAATCCAGCACTATTTATTTCCAGATTCTTCGAAATGATATTTGTTTCTTTTTTAATTAAATTACTATATTGACTTCTGGTTTTTCCCAGGCTATGTTACAATGCCATGTGTTATAATACGCTTTTTTACTATTTGCTGACAGGTTCAGTAAATGTCATTAAAATGACTATTTCTTATGAAGCTGTCAATTTATTGATTTGGAATGCTAATACAGTACACTGCCTTAAGGTGGGTGGAAAGTGTATTGAAACTCCAGCAGTGTCATCGTTAACGTCCTATTAAAAGTGTCACGGAAATTGTTAGAGGTCAATAGATATCAATGAAATCGGTGCACACTACGCATTGTTGCCAATATTTTTTGCAAAGATATTTATGGAAAACTGAAATTAGTTAAGGAAAAGGTAACTACATAGATATTTAACCCTAACCATACTACTGGTACTCTTGTGTATGGTAAAAAACGTTTAATGGGAATATTTTAAACTTGAATTTGTTGATGGGTGCTTAATTCCAAAGCATTATATTACTTTTAATACTGTTGTAAAAAAAGCAATTATCTGTGTTCGCACTTGTTAAATAGTGGTCATAAACCTCACTTTATATTTCCGATTACCACAGTTTTACTGGTGTTTACCATAGGTTGGAATTTACCTGAATAAAATCGTCGACATGGTTCATAAGTGCTTGGGTGCGACTGATAATGAATTGATTGACGCAGGATATCGCATGCGATCTAAAATAACAGGGTTTCTAAATATTAAAAAAAAAATTTTGTACTGGATATCATTTTTTACATAGGTTTAGTAAAGTTTACACATTTTAACTGTTCATAGGACGTTTTTTATCACTTAGTTATACACAGTGTTGTATAAAAGGTTATGTAAGGTGGTATCCACACAGGCTGTCTAGTGAAGAAGAGGTTTTTATTTTTTATAAGGTGGAGAGTGAGTGTACGGTGACTAAAATCAACTCTCAGCAAGCCTAGAAGATTGTGCATAGATCTAGCTTTTGTGAATAAAAAATAGGTTAAACACATTTTTTTTTATGGTGCCCCGTAATAATTTTCTTAAATTCACCCTGTGCGAATAATAGAAATAGAATGAAAGTACCTAATTTTGGGACTTGAATGATTGAAAAATTGCAGGAACTTAGGGATCATGACTTCAAGAGACTTTTGCAGTTGCGGCGATTCAAGTTGTTCAGAACAATCTTCACAAACTTTTTGAAGAGCACCGAACGATCCCTTATGGAAAATGCAATAACGTTAAATATTTGGAAGTGGATGAATGTCCCTGAGATCTAGGGATTACAGTTATCAATAGGAAAACGAATAAACCCAGCCGAATCCTATGTAACAAACTAATTTTTTGGCAATTTAAATGTAAGTATACACAACAGTACAGTGTTCAAGGAATGCGTTATAGGGTCCCCATACATTTCTTTGTGTAGCATTAGAGTAGTGGATTGCTAAAGCTCCAGAACACTTTAGATCAAACGGTTCTGATGACTGGGTGGAGATAACTTAACATACACAAAAATCATCTTGCAGACCACATTAGCCAACACATGGAAAAACCGATACAGACATAGCATGAAGCGCAATAAACGTGATATAAACATATATTTTCTGTCTCACAAAAACACATTAGTGCAACATTACCTAGGTATACTCATTAATGTGATGTAAAACATTTTAAAATACAATATTTTATAATAAATACATAAATTGTCAATCACTTACCAAGAACTAATATTTAGTCAACTATACATCTTTGCTCAATGTCATAATTGCATATTATTAAACACTTAAAATCATGAGTAATAAATGTTACCAACTTAAAGAGACAAGAATTTAAATCTTCCACTTAGGTGTACAAAATTGAAATAAAATTCATTTTTGTTCCAGCTATGCGAAAGATATTCTTTTAATTTCATGTATAAAAATATTAATAGGTTGAAAAAAATTAGTCACAAAAATTACTCATTTCACGAATAGTCTTTAAGGCATGGCTACCAACAACAGTGAATAAACCTACCTACCATGAACAACAGGTGTCGGTACTAAGCTAAGATTAAAGGTTTGTTTATTAACAAACTTTCATTTGTTTATGGTTTTTAGATTTACATACAGTGCTGAAACCATAACTTTCAGTTGTGAAATGTAATATATATCTGAATTTGTAGAAGAAAACTTACACAAGCATTTTTTAATACAGCATTTAGTGGATTATATCTAAATGCATTCAAAACTACCGTCTATGAACTAAAAGTTAATTCCGTTATGTAAAATATATATATGTATATATTTCACCACAATTCCATTATCTGCAACTTATTACAGAACAACTTAAAATTTTACCATTTTGGGTGTTGGGTAATTTTATAAACTATTATTATGATTGTCATTTTCCAATGTACACAGTAAGCTGCAAGTAAAATGCTATTATGAATTCATGACCAATAAATATATAAAGTGAAAAACACAGTAATGCAAATATTTTAGGTACCGGTAGCTGTTTCTCTTGTTAGGCTATGGAAGCCAATATATTTTTTTCTAAAAAATAAACATTGTAATGTAAAACTAACTTCGCATGTGTTGTAGTTTTCGGAATCCAGGAGTTGACATAAAGATGGTAGCAATTCTTGCCAGCTTGTCAAGTCTCCTTTACTTGCTATAGTGGTGATGAGTATTCCAACAGTTGCACGAATTAACGCAGAGGAATCTCCAACGGCTTTTAAGCATTCCTAGGATCAGGGCAAAAAAGATACTTTTTTGTAAAGGAGTGGTGATAATTTATGTAACTAAGGCCGTATGGTGTTTACACAGCTTAGCACGGTGGATTATCTTGGACAATTCATGCTTTCGAACATTACAGGATATAGAATTAGTAAGATGTTTACACATTAAACAAGAACAATAAAAATGCTCTGTCTAAACATCTTCAATAAAGCTAAAGGGTTGGTTCATATAACAGACGGATTTAGAATTAATTAAACATTATGCAACTACAATCGACCGTTTCTTAGAACTAATTCTTATAAACAAACACAAGAAATAAAGGTCAGGCCTTAAATTACACCAAACACTACATAATTTAATGATCAGTTACATTAGTTTAATTGTTTTTCAGTCCTTTATTATAATAATGAGGTTTAGAGTGAATTATTAAAAATAAAATAACAAGAAAAGAGCAAATCTACAATAGTTATTTTGGTGTAATAATATCAAGAGCAAATTTTTGGCAAATTATTCAAATCAAGATTATTAATATAGACACCTGAAGAAAATTGTAGTAAAGCGTGGAAATACCTGTTTAATAAATTCAGCTACAGTTTGTGGAAAGTTGGTATAATGAGCTCTGACATTGTTTTTGAGAATAAGACCAGCTAATGATCTGGTTGGCTCATCTGAAAATGTGAATAAAGGGGTTTGTTAAAATGGCAATAAATAAACACACCACCCAATTAATGGTTACTGCTACTAATGAGGTGATATTGTGGCTGTATAAGAACACCTCCTTAGAAATACAACAGCAGTTTAGGAAAAATATTATAATAAAATCACATTTTAAAACTGAACCACAAAGGGATATATATCTCGTAGTTTTAAATTTGTGTTTCTTTGCTGCTATTTTATGTTGTCTTTTTTTCCAGTTAATGTGGATACAAATATTTATCACACATTTTTTATATCCATTTTCAATAGAAATTAATAGGAGAACTGTAAATACCTATATAAAAACAGTACATGGCAAAATTTATAATACAATCTAAAACCGGTACCGGTACCATATATAACAGGCGTGGGAAACATACGGGCATGGCTCACAATCCGGGTCAGGCCCATGAAGGGATTTTGACCGGGCCACAGACTGTCTCTAACCATATTCCAAGACCAGTGGTTCCCAACCTTTTTTAGTGTCGGGGCCAAATTTCAAATTTTAGAATACGTATGGAGCCGCATGAAAACATAAAAACGCACTGCAGGGTTCGAATTAAGGGATCGCGAATCGCTTTCGCGAACCGTTTTTTAAAGTTCGCGAATTCCAAAATTTAACAAAATCGCGAAAATATAAATTACCGTTACTGATTTCGACGCACTTTTAATAATAAATCATCAACACGTTAATATAACATCTTTTGCCTTTTAACATAACATTTAACAATGACATTACTATTACATTTATTTACCTTGCCTTTACTTTACATTATTGACACATAATAAGCATTTCTATTACAACGCAACAATAGCCATTATGCGTTAATATACCACGATTCCTTTATTTATGATTGGCGGAGATGCGACACACCCCTTTATAATAAGGTTATATGGTGTTTTAACAAGTAAGATTACTCGTTTCTAAGGCTTCGTTTCATCAATATTCGTCCTATCTTACACACATTAACTTACGATGCGTTTGTTGCAGTTTATCATTACTACTAAATAACCATACTTTGCTTAAATAATTATCTTTCTGCCTTTAAAGATTAGTTTGAGAGGTTCTGAAACCGAATTCTAAGGCAATTTAACATAGCCAAGGCGCGAAAACGATTTTCTCCTAACCCACGCATTTCGCGAATCGTTTCAAAATCATTAATTCGAACCCTGCACTGCTTTAAGAAAACAGTAACGTAACAATAGCAGCCTTTTCACAACTTTCCTTGCCTCTAATCTTAACTATAAAGTAAAAACTCTTTTCCCAGCCTTCAAACTAAGCAAGGGTAATTTTAGAATATTAATTTTATTTTTTTTATTATTAGATTTAGATTTTTCTAATATTTTACAGGGGATTTTCAAAGGTCAATGAAAGCTGCAAGAAGGCTAGCTGGGAGTCGCGGTTGGGAATCACTGTCCAAGACTGTATCTAACCATATAACTACGATATTAAATACTAATTAGGTAATAATCCGGCCAACCAATAAATTCATTTTCCCACATTTGCCAGCCGACTAGAGAAGTTGCCCACCCCTAATATATAACATAATTCAGCTGCACATATAAAATAAAATATTAAATTTTTGTAGTATAATAACCTTCAGTTGTGAGTTTGGTTAGAACGAAAATCAGATAGTTGTTGAAGTCTGGATACTGATTCAACTGCTCCAGTTTCTGTTAAACATAATATATTATTTCAAGGTTGAAAAGAGCACATTATAAACACTGCCCAAGTCACTCGTATCAAATAGATTAAATAGGTCTTCGGAAATTAAAGTACACCTCCATATATATATATTTAAATAAAAACTGGCAACATGTAATAAAACTAGCAGTGATAAAAGTAAATAATATATTATACATAAAACACTTTTAAGGTTTTGTTTTTATAACTGATGGGTTAATATCGTTTGATGTGGCACTTAGGAACAGGTGGCTTTCCTGGTTTCTCTTGAAAATGTGTTAGTTGTTACTGCAAATTAAAGACAGGTATTTATTTAGTACCTGCTGAACCATTCGCTGAATCTCGGTGTCTGGTGATTGGGATTCTTTGAGTAGTTGAATTATTTGTTCCAATCCAGAGCTGTCAGGTTGCCAAGTCATTTTATATAATACCGTTGATGCTGTTTAAAACAGTCAGTCTTTTGCCTACAGTTTTCACGGCTAGAAAAAGGAAATGTATTTAATTTTTCAATTTTATGATTCAGTGATTTTAAATTAAATTTGTGACAACATGTCTATCTTATACTTTTCTTTTTAGGTTTAAAAAATAATAACTAAATAATCAAAAATACTGCTGCTGAAACGTCTCTAATGTCTATACCATAACGTTAAAGTTTTAGTATGTATTCTTAAATCGATGAAGTATTTGTTTGATTCTATCACGCCTTAATTAGAGAATGGTAAGAATATTCAGGCCTGGTAAACTTAAACTTTAAAACCTCTTTGGGGCATTCAGCATGACAGTAAATCTTTTACACAACCTACGATTCGGAGCAACTGTTATTTACTGCCTTTTTCCTTCCTCATTTTTTATTTAACTTTATAACAGTGAACAGAAATCTTAATTAGGAGACAATGGAAAAAATAAGACCAAAAGAGAAATGTGGAACAACAGGAGACAAACAAAAAGCTAGTTAAAAATTGTTGGCAAACAAAATTACCATTAGGTGTTTAGTGATTGGTAACTATCATGCATTCCTGCTATTTTTAACCTTCACATTACATTTTAATATAAGTTATACTTAGTTCTGTATTCCCATATTTTAGTATTGCTCCACATAAACATAATGCAATTGATCTAGGAGCAATAGTACAAAACAATCCATTGTTTAAATTTAACCTCCCATACAACTCACATTTATGGTAGGCTAAACCTTCAATTATATTCTGATACTTTTGAGAAGTAGAACAACTTTTTGAATACAAATTTCACTAAAAATAGTGTTGATATCGAATATTTAGCAAACACTTATTTTTATCATGTTACCAAAAATAGAAACCTGACAAGTGACTTACTTTAATTCATTTGATGTAACTATTTTAAAGAAAGAAAAATTAGGCTGGTAGAGTTTGCTGCGTTTGTTTTGTTTAAATTCGTTACGATCGAGGTAATCACGGCGCAACGGGTTAGCTTAACCGGTAGCACGTGACTTGTTCACCGAGTCATCTCAAAACCAAATTGACATCGCCCATTTCCGCTAGAATCATTAACATTAATTAACACACAATACGAAAATACCGGAAATACGACCCAAAATATTCTTTAGGAATACTATAATATTGAAAATGGACAAAAAATCAAAGAAAACATAACATTAACTTAAAAAGAAGATCAGAAAACCCAAATTGTCTTTCAAAGATTACACCACTCGGCAAGTTTCGGGTGCAACCGAGCGGATCGTAACAAAGAACAAAAAATGAACGCCAAATCACATTTCTAAATTCATTTAATAAAATATCCGCACATGGTAAATTGTTTTAATTAATCGTAAAATTGCTCCTTTTAAAATATAATAAATGCTGGCTTGTAATGAAGGATGAAAATTTAGCATTAAAATTATTTAACCACAAGATTTGGTCAACAGTTTTCATAATCTATATGCCTGTATTTTTTTTATTTACAATCAGAAATTAGCTTAGCTTTTCCTATATTGAAAATACAATATTTAGTTTCTGGAATTTCCCGAATATTCAGGTTTAAAGCATGCTATTTTTATGGTAGCGATTAGCAACAACCACAGCTGGTACACGGCTCTATTTGTTGAATTTGCCGCCAGAATTTTACGAACAATCAGATGGTAACATGAGCTAAATTTTGATCTCATCATGTCCTAGCATCATTTTCCGTTCGAGCTGAGCCAAGATGTGTTTTATGCTGAACAGCGCCAATGAAGTTGTATAAATACTCTAAAATTTAGGCCTACTACGTCGTCATTTCATATGTAGGCTACTTTAAATAAGTTGGCAAACTTTAATTTTTTTCTAAAGGGTTTTAAATCGAACTTTGTGGTTAAGTGGTGTCGTCGTTAAATAGCCATGAGCTATGAAGGAGAACGACGGCCATCTTCAGATACTGTAAGTGTATTTAAAAAAATGATTTATCTAAACAGTGTACCATACGCCCCTATTGGAAAGTTCGTTTTCTGTGCGCCGGATTTTTGCGCCAACTTTTTTTAACCTAAATTTTGCGCCACGCCAGCAACACTAATTTGCGCCACCACAAACAAAGTTGCATAATTTTCAATCAAAACTTTGAAATATAAAGCTTAAAGTATCAAAAATTCTGACATAGATGAAAGGAGGTGTAATCACGCCACGCCAGCATAGTTTTTGGAGTTTTCTGCGCCAATACCCGAAAAAGTAGTCCGTGCGCCACGCCAGATATATCCGGCGCATCATACGAACTTTCCAGTAGGGCCATACGCCCCCGTTGGAAAGTTTCTTTTTCTGTGTGCCAGATTTTTGCGCCAACATTTTTTAACCTCAATTTTGCGCCACGCCAGCAATACTAATTTGCGCCATCACAAAGTAAGTTGCTTCATTTTTAATTAAAACTTTGAAATAAAAAGCTTAAAGTATCAAAAATACTTACATAAATAAAAGGAAGTGTAATCACGCCACGCCAGAATAATTTTTAAAGTTTTTTGCGCCAATACGCGACAAAGTAGTCTGTGCGCCACGCCAGATATATCCGGCACACCATACGAACTTTCCAGTAGGGCCATACTCTATTTAAATAATGGTGGTAACAGTTTAGGTTTTTTATCTTTTAATTTTGTGCTGTTTACTACACCTATTGAGAAGTATGACAATTACATACATAAAAGTGTGGTGGTATGCAAAGTTTATTCATAAAAGTATTTTATTTGGCTCCTTGCATAAAAAATATAATTTACTGGTCCTGCACAATTTGTTTTTGGGTGGTGCTGGCACCATTAACTTTAGCATGCATGATTTCTTATTGGATTTCACTTCCCATGGCGATCTAAAAAAGACCTTACATGTCGTCTATTTTGTAACCACAAGCGATGAAAGTGGTTATTTCAATGTACCTATATACATACCCCTAATGAATTATATTTAATTTTAAAACACAGTTGGTTGATCTGCATGTGTCAATTGTACCGGTGGAGCACTGGGTTGAAAGGCTGAACTATGCAAGCTGCAAAGTCATTTCTGACACTTTCTCAGCAGGATTTATCACGTAACATATTTACATTGTTAATTCTGATTTAAAAAATTCTTTCTGCTGGGCATTTATCAATATATCTCTATACCTTGCTTAATATTAATAGTTTTACTAAAACCACAGTGAGGGTAGATTATAGGATACTATTTATATACCCAATAGTGTTGAAAAACTGTTATAACAGGGCTAGTACTTTGATTACCGCATGACTACATTTGGGTTATCAGAGCTATTGAAACATTCCTTTTTTAATCATATAGTTAAATGGATCTTTTTATTAACTAGAAAAATGCATTTCATGTTTGTATTCGGATATATTGACATTATCTTTGTTAAAACCACAGTGTATCACCTGACACCCATGTTGCAAGATTGCGCAATGAAATTCAGGATCAATTGGGACAAACCAACTTTCCCACGGAGTATGTCTTCTTAAAACATGTTGGAAGATGCTTGGCTTTGGTAAGATTAATTTGATATGGAAACAGATTTGTTTATATTAGGCTTGCAAAGGGACCTAAAAGGAAGTTTAAATTATTTTTGATTTCCTTTTTGTATTGTTTGCATTAATTTATTTTCGCTTAGTGGTTAACAGCTGCGCTTTTGTACATTTCTGCGTGTGTTATTATAGCCATATTTTTTCTCAACAACATAGAGAAACTTGACAACCCTTTATTATAAAGCAATCAAAGGATTGTTAAGAACTCTTACCTACTAATAATACGTAATTAACTTCTTTGTTTTCTTGTGTTTACTGCAACAAACCGCTTTAGGATAGAACATTCATGTTTATGCACAACTCACAAGGGTGAAAAGTGTAGTGATGTTATCACATGGCTAGTCATGGGTGTTGGTCAAACTACACTAAAGCAGTTATAGTTGCAGTGTCTTGTATATCTTTTTAAGTTATACCGGTATTCAAACCAATAATACAATGGGTGACAGAAAAAACTATTAAGATTCCTGCTTGACACAAATGACCAACTGTTGCCTAGTGTTGATTCCTTAACTAAAAGCAAGATGGCCAACCATGTTATGTGCTTTGTTTTTGTGCTAAAAACTGACTTAACTCCAGGTTCGACAAAACCAAGAAACGAAGCTGAAAGTCAAGAGCTTTCTTCCACCCCACGTATGTTAACATAGGGTTGATTTAATTTAAATAAAAAGCTAGTTAGTGGTGAGTGGTTACGCTTAGTCTTACAAGTGTTTTATCAAAAGTGTTTTATTAGAAAGGCAATGGGAAAACAAACATCAACATTGGTTTAAGATTAGTAGGTTTAATGGCCACATCTATTTTTACTTTTCTGTTTTTTTGTTGATTTTGTAATTAATAATTATTCAAGAGGTAAAAAACAAATTATACAAAAATCTTAGTTGAATGTTTAATCATATGTCTAATGTCTAAATAACAGTTTTGTAAAAGTCACCAATTTTATGTTTAAGTATAAACCATGGAAGTGTGATATATTTTAGATTAATTTACCATTACTTTTATAATTGCCATAAACTATTATCATTTATACTAATGATACAGGAGCAACAAAATATGTTAATCATTTCTTATTTACCAATACACCTTTGTACAATGTACATTAGACTTTTTTGCATGTTTTTATCCTTTTTTTAATGACATGTTTTAATGACTGTTCGTTTTGCCGTCTTTTTCCGTTCCTGTGTCGTGATTATATTCAAAAAATGAATAAACTAAACTTTTCAATTATTGTTATTTAAAGGATAAAAAATATAATGAACAAAACAGTGCCATTCGCACTTTATAACATTTAAAAATTATAAATAATTATTTCAGAGCGTAGTGCCGGAGATATTCATTCTTCCTGGCCACCCAAACATGTACAAGTACTCAGTGCTTCCACCAATCAATGCCATGCATCAGGATCTACATTCTGACGAAAACAATGACAGTGACGCACCGGAAAAAGTGGTCTTGCCAAACATCAAGCGAAGAAAGCAGCTGAATTCGCTCAGTTTAAACGAAAATTCGCTGGACAATGAAGTTCCTCATCAGATTTCGAACACAAAGAAACCACAAAGGCAACACAAAAACCCGTCTTTGGAATCACAAAAACGCCATTTGAGCGGAAAAAGCTCGTATAATTCTTCTCCAATTACCCCAAAAACTCGAAAAAGTAGCAACTCTCTTTATGACGACAACCCAAGCTTAAGCCCCGAAACTGTAAACACGACTCCCAAGCTAAGGAATTACCCAAGCACAATTGGCAAGCAGCCACAACCAACAAAGGCAAAGTCGGTTCTGAAAGAAGGACCAAAACAACAACATGTTGATTATAAACGACCCTTGGAATCCAATTCAGCCGTCTCTTCAATAGGTGGGAACTGATTGATTAACAATTAAATTCGCACATTTTCTAAATCACTAAATTTTTTAAAACTTATTTTGTCATAAATAATATTTTTATTTTTGGTGTTTGCATGACCAAATAATTGCAATACAGTTTAAGCACTTAATCTGAAAAATTCCGACATAGGTTGTTTAGAGTATAGCTTCGGCTAAACTATGACGATGAGTTTTAAATAATCATTCTATGCAATTACTTACTTAGTGTCAGGACACAAATGACAAACCAAACTATATTGAACACTATGTAATAAGGTCTGAATAATATAACACAAGGCCATTATTTAATTTCTGATGTTATTTAGGAATGTCTATTATTATTTTCTAATGTTCTTTAGGAATATCTGTTCATTGAAGTTTTATGCGTGTGAATGGGAAAGCTTAAGGCCATTATCTGACAGTTAATCATCAGATTACATCTGACAAATTAGTCTGGTGATTAAGAGCATCACCTTTCAGCCCAAGGATTGAGGGTACGAAACTGGTCGCTAGGCACTTAATGGACATTGCCTGAACCCAACGAATTAATGAGTTCTACTGAATTGAAGGAACATGTAAATCATATTTAATCCACTGCAATATCTCCGGTATCCCGACGGTGGGTGCAAGGTGATCTGACTGCCCATGTGTTAAGATTGCCCATGTGTTAACCCCCTTGGTTTTCTCATTAACCGGGATAAACATGAATATCCTATCCCTTCCATCCTAGATTACTTCAAGGCCAGCTTTAAACAGCATTGTTACACATGGATTTGTGACATTATGTCATTCTTATCAGTTATCACTGCACTGAGTGTTGGACAGTTGATTTTATCATCGATTATTTGTAATTTTTAATATTTCATAATATTTATGTAGAAAATCACAAAAACGGAGAGGGGTTTCCTTCATCACCCTTTCAAACAGACAACAAGAGGTATATGTACAGCACAAACGATGATTCAGGATATGTGGATATCGAACAAAGTGGTTCAGAAGCATCTACACCATTTGTACAACCTCCTAGGCGGTATGTAAACAATTCCTACAATGTTTGTTCCAGTCCAATAGGTTAATGTGGCATACCTTTTCGGTAAATTTAACAAATAGCAATGTTTAATATCTCTTAGGATGTTTGCTGGCCCTTGGGCTGATTTTCTTTAATATTGCGTAATATTTCCACAAAGTTAAACATCTACATGGATTAATTTAATCCTTGTAGGCCTCCGCACTGTCATGGGTTATTAGGTTACGTATGTTTTGGACTTACGCGTGTCTAATTTATCACATTTGCCGTAAGCAGCGGTAATTGTTTAAATACTACACAGCACGGCCTGTTCGGGTCTCAAATAACAACGTTTTTTGTTGCGGTTTGTCAGCTGAACAATTGCTACCTTCTCCCCTTACTTGTTAAAGTAAACTTAGCGACGCTCCTTAGTTTTGAGTGGCTACATGTTTGCCCTGGTAAGATGACTCTTTGCTTTTCTTAGAAACTCTCTGCCGTTTCCGAAAAACATGGATTCCAATCCGAACCCTCAAGGGCTTGATGAGGATTCGGACAAAAGATACTCCCCGGGCTCTAAAAGAAGAAGTAAGGTATGGCGGGCGTTTTCACCCAAACATAGTAATTCCTCCAATTATTCAAAATCTGTCACACCTACTGAACTCACTATGGAAATGGAACACACAGAGGATTATGGTCCTGCTAACTTAAAACATGCGGACCGTAAAACCGATTATACTAATGTGCAAATGAAGTTTCAACCACAAATACGTGGAAGGAATCCCTTTCCGGACAGCAGCGAAACGACAACTCCGTTTGGACCTGCATCGGATGATCTTAGCGACACTGAATCAGACGGGCACAGCAGTCCTGGGTTAACCTCGAGTGCCCAACTTGATTACGATAGTGGAGAGGAATCAAATCATTCGGAGCGCAGAGGCTCAATCTATCATGCCTCGTTCCGCCGAAATAAAACTAAGAAGTATAGCAAGGTATATGCGGGTCCTGCCACTTCTGAGCCGCCAGATTCAACCCCAGCAACTGAGGGTCTGTATGAGGACAATCGGCTTAAAAACAGCGCTAACTTTGCAACGGAAAACGACAATGACAGTTTTAATGAAATCCCACTGAATACAAACCGAAAAGTTCACAGAAAAAGTCTGGACAATGATGAGCCACCACTGCCTACTAATGGACTGCCAGACCCTGTAGAAAGGCTGCAAGCTACCACACCAACCCTAGAAACAAATCATAACCACCAACCACATAATAATGATGGTGATCACAGCAGTAGAGGGTCTGCTGATGTACGTTCTAATTCTGAAGTAATAGACGACAGATTTGTGCGAAAATCCCTGAATATTCAAGCTACAAAGTCGACTGCCTACTCCCCAGCACCACTAAAGCCTACCACTGCGCCTCCAACACCCTCGTCCGCGAAAACCGAAACCTTCTCACCAACCCCGATACACGAGACTGGTGGAAAAACTGAGGACAATTTCTCAGGGGCAACCTTAAAACGGCCGGCCTGGAACTCTGAAGATGATGATTTGATCTCCGGTAACCTCCATAGAGGCGATCCTGACGGCATGCCAACTGTGACCGCTGTAAGTTCGTCCAATGATCGTACTTACCCCACAAGTCCACCGCTGGAAGTGATCGGCCATGTTGAATTAGTTGGTGGGTTAAAGGGGGGCCTGGAATCCATACAATCACTCAAGCCCTTAAAACCCCTCGAACCTCTGGATCCGCTCGAACAAATTGCTTTTACTCAACAACACACCCAGGAGATCAGCTTTGTGAAACCTGAGCATAACTTCGCAAAGTCAGAAGCGCTCAGTGAAAATGGTGATATGGGTAAAAGTGGTGATGGTGTTGATTTGGAGATTTCCTCTAAAAATGATGACACCAAAACCACCCGAGTAAGTTTACGTTTTCCCTGACAATGAAGTTGCCAAGTAGAATTTCTGAACCTCTTCGTAGTTTTTGTGATTTATGTTTGAAGTGCTGCAATAAAACCTTGCTTTCTTATATCTTTTGATTTCTGTTCCGAATTCCATTTGTTGAATGCAAATTTTGGCTTTGTGTTAGAAAAGCTTACTTCTACAAACTTTCTGTGAATGATTTTTTGATTTTCAGAACCTTTAATATTCGACAATGATCTTAAGATGTCCATGTCCAAAAGTAATTTCGATGAAGTTATTTCAAATCTAGAATTTCGAATCAGTCTCGATACTTTCTTCTATTAATGTGCATTTAAGCACAAGAAATATTTTTATTAATTTGCTAATTTAATTATCCAGCTCAAATTACTGCGAGAACAATTTTTTGTGATTTAAAATTCTGGCATGGACGTCTATAAATCAAGTATTATTAACTGTGTGCTTTTATTTTATGGCATGTTATAACATCTCAATATTTGGTTGGTTAAATTTTATTTGCTGTGTTTTTTATCTTTGTTCTTCTAATATTACAATTTATTTTTGTGTTTGTTACTTATTCTAACCTTGTTTTAAAAATGTTATCAATGATTGTTCCCACTGATCTATTTTCCATCTTATAAACAACAGTTTTGATTTTCAGCTAACTGTAGTTTAATCAGCTTGCAGTACTTTAGTCAAAAATCTAATTTAAAAGAATACATTTGATATCATATTTTGTATCAATATATGCAAAATTAAAAGCTTTAATTTGAACAGGATCATCTACTTTAAACATCACAATTATCTTAATTTAGATTTTAGAACTGGAAACTGATGGCCAGACATGGATTGTCACTTTATCATGTCTGTTGTCGATTGTACAAACACCAATTTTATATAGAAAAACGAACTTTACATATGCATTGTGACCCTTCTCTTCTCTTAATTATGTATGTAAACTCCAAGGTATTAAGCACAATGCGAGATCAATTA
>CH002903.1:538105-551428 GCA_000149265.1 Ciona savignyi | reverse complement strand
GCTGACTTTTTGGCAGATCTAGTATAATTTTTTACATTAATCACTTTCAGACTAGTAAACACATCGGATTTTCATAAAAAGGTAGTGGCATTAAAACTATCCCGAGAATGGGAAAACCAAGGGGTTCACACAAGGGCAATCGTCAGGTTACTTTGCGCCCACCGTCGGGTTACCGGAGCTATTGCAGTGTGTTGTGTATGATTCAGACGTTCCTTCAAATTAGTAGAACCCATTAATTCGTTGGGTTCAGGCAATGTCCTTTAAGTGCATTGACCAAGGACACAATTGACTAACTAGCGACTGGTTTCCTACCTACAACCCTTCGGCTGTAAGGCGACGCACCAAACCACCAGACTAACGCGTCCATTCTATCCTTGGTCAACTGACCTAGTAGACTTTTCTTGAACTTAGTTGTTTCTTAGGTTAAACTTAAACTGTAGCACCATCTTTATCTTAATTAATACTGTAGTTCTGGTATTTTGACTGGGCACTAAGCAACATGGCGATTTTACCCCTAACAATTGCGAAAGTTTGCTATTTTGTAAATAATGATTTTACAGAACAACACTCGAATCCAAGTGACTAGATACCAACACGAAATTGATAATTTGAGGCAAAAAATAGAAGATGCCAAGATTAAGCTTACTGGAGAAATGAAGGTATTTTTTGCCTTTTCCATGTGTACTAAAAATTTGGCTATAGAAGTAGAAAGAAAAGAGCGGGGATATAGCTTTCCACTTTTTTAGAAAATAAAGGGCAAATTGAGCTTAGCATGGGGCGTTTTGAGCACATGTTTAGTGTGCAGTCTGTGCACTATTATTAAAGTGTTACTAAAGTATAAACAAGATTACCATTTAGTTCAGCCCATTTCTGTTTATTCTAGTTTATTAATTTGTTGGCCTAGTATTAAATAACTACTTATGGAACAAATTCACCACAGGAACAGGAAAGCGATATTTTTTTTTGTTTTTGCTGTAGGATAGAATATTCATGTTTATCCCCATGAATGTGAAAAAACGGGGGTTAACACACGGGCAATCGTCAGATTACCTCGCATCCATTGTCGGGTTACCGGAGCTATTGCAGTGTTTTGTGTATTATTCACATGTTCCTTTAATTTGGTAGAACCCTTTTATGGGATCAGGCAATGTCCGCTAAGTGCCTTGCCCAAGGACACAACCAACCAGCTAGCGACCAGTTTCGTAAATGCAACCCTTTGGCTGAAAGGCGACACACTAAACCACCAGACTAACTCTTCATACGCTGTATATTCCCCTAGGGCCGTGTTAGATGACTGTGAATGCTCAGTCCATTTATTCTTTTGCTCTCCAGCTACGTCATCATGCCGATGAAGATGTCAAAGTTGTGCGACAGGACCTGCTTTCAAAAAAAATCCAAGCTCATGTTGCGTTCAGAAATATCTCCTCCAAACCACCTACTAGAGTCAAATGAAACCGATAATTCCCAGCGGCCACCCACGATCAGGCAACCATGACTTGTGTGACATCATCCCCTTTTTGCGATCCAACGGGAACCCTTTTGCTCATTTTAGCTTTTTATACTTTGTTGGATATTGATAAAGGTTGGACCGTCCCATTGATGATTTGTAGCCTTTAAACCAAAACAGTTGCAATTCTAAGTTTTATACTAGCATGTCCTATAAAATGCTGTTTAAAACAATAATTCACAATGTAATTTTCATTAAGAAAATGTTGTATTTTACAAAGAGGTTGCAATATATTATAGAAATAACTTTGGATCAAAAGTTTTCTAAGATCTCCAAAATACTAATTATACACCTAAATCACTTATTACGTTGGCCCCAAAATGTTTTAATACACAGGTTCTCTAGTTAAGTTGGTTGGTGCACAAATGTATACTTGTACATTGTTTAAAAAATGAGTTGTAATGAAGTAAATGGCGCAGCCTGGCACTTCTAAAGATTTTTTGTATATTTTGATCAAAACCACAATCAAATCCCCATCCTGTACTTACTGCCTGCATAAACTGCTTTTAAGCACAATTAACTTTATATAAATTCAGTATTATTGTCTGTTGGTTAGCAAATGTACTAGTTATTTTAGATTCTACAAGACACAAGTTTTATATTATTATTCTTTCCTCCATTCAATTCCATCCTATAAGTTTTACTGTGACGGTATTTTAAAACCGGGAATTATAAAAACTATGCCTTCCTTATAAAGTATTAAGTTCTTTCTTTAGTTTTTAGTTGCTGTAACACTGTATGTACCGGTATTGTTTTTGTTTTTATTATCCCAATAGCAATGCATTACAGTTTAAAAGAATGAAAACCAATATTTTGATGTTTAAAGCTTTTTATTTTAAACAATGATGTATTACAATCGCATTCAAGTGGCGTATAGGATACTTATATTCAACATACTTCCTATTGAAGCATTGAAATTCAGATAGCGTTCAAAACTGGGCCACTGTATAAATAGATCAAACGATAGTGAGACTTTTATCCGTCCGTGAGATTTTAATTAGTCAGGTAGGTACGTTATTTGATCTTCATCCTGAACACTTTCTATGCGGTCATGTCCTCGTGCAAGGCACTGAACGTACGTTGTATCTATTCGGTGCATTAAGATTGATTACTAAAAACAAATTTAAAAAAATACAACATAATATGCAATATTTATCTGAATGTACACAAATCATTAGACCTGATGTTTTTTCAATGTCGGGGTCAAGAGTACCGCTATGTGGCGGCAAACCATCAAATGACTGAGGATGGCGTTCCTCGTTTATTTTCTGACTTTTCGAGCTTTTTGGTTTATGAGGTAAGTATACTTTAGCTGTACATATATTGCGGTCCATTGGTCTAACCAGCCGGCAGGCAATGATGGTTGACTAAAAAGAGGCGTCAATATCACAAAACAATCTTCATTTGCCGTACATGCTGTTCACTCATCGGAGGTTTGACTGTCTCAATACACACAAAGGTAATACAGAAGTGCATGGCAATGCCACCGCTTATATCCTTCCCGGTACGCGTAGACACATTCGCCTCCGGTACCTTGGTTGTGTATCGACCAAGGTAGAAACGTTGCGTCATCTCCATTGCTAGTTTTCCAGGATCCTGAAGAGTATAAAAAATTTAGTATAGAAAAAAAAATAGATTGAAAAACAAACCTTGTGTTCTACGTTTATATATAACGTGTTTTTCGTTGCTTATACTTGGTTTATGTGTTTACCTACAAATCCAAAAAATGTCGACAACGAGGTAAAAAATCATGCTGCTTTAGCATGAGTATTATTATATCAAATGTCCAATAGTTAAGCGTGTTCAGTCATAGATCGATTTCGTCTTGAATATTATATGCCTACTACCAGCGAAGACTAAACCGACATTTTCTCGGTCCAGTATTCAAATGCGTATTTATAATTAGGGTGATATCAAAATACTCGTACAGCTCGACTGTAGCCTACTTTTTGTCGGTGGAATTTTAACGAATTCCCCTGTGATTTCGTTTGTCGGGTATAAATAATGGCAATTAAAAATCGATTAACCACCGTTAATAATGCGCTGAATTGTTTTAATTGCAAATGAAGAAACAAACCTGTATCTTCGTCGAATCGAGCATCCACCAGCACCGGGACGGGTGGTAGATAACTCAATATTGTTCGCAGCAATTCGGGGTCGTGTATTGTGGCAAGTTTTCCCGCCTGTGTAGAGTAGGCTAGTGACAATTTGTTTATTAACTAATTGAACTTTAAAACACAAAAGTTTTATATAAGGAAATAGTACAAAAGAAATAATCTGGCACCCGTGGGATTCGAACTTATGGCAATAAAATGTTTGGACAGCACCAGCTCGTTAGAACATTCTACCGGATAAACTGAAGGTAACACTTCGAAAGCGTGTTATTACTACAATGTCGATAGGTTCTGTTGCCACTAAACGACTGCCATGGTATAGTGGCATTGGTAAACCAATTTTGTCAGCCGATTAACATGTTAATCATAACCTATTGAAATAGGCGCACGGGTGCACTTGGACAAAGCACTCTGTGGACGTTGTCGAAAGTCGGAATGCAGCCATTCCTTAAAAATAAATCTTAATCATGGTTTATCGTGTTTAACCCATTGCAATAGCTCCGATAACCCGATGGGGGACACAGTGCAATCTTAAGACGACGCGTATTTTAAACCCTATACCCACTGTGTTGAACAAAGCTAATTGAACAATTTAATGTTTTAAATAATATATCACACGCTATATTTACGTTCTCTATGCAGCTTGCCACGGCGTCAGTATAGTTAACCTTAGTGGTGTGAGCAACATAGCAAACGGTGCCATTTGTAACGCCACCTTGTGGACATCCTTTTCTCCACACTTTATCCAACTCAAGCCTCATTCCATCTAAAGTTAGTTGGACGTCTTCAAGCTCGTTTTCAATGGCCTTTCTGCTGCTAGAAGCTTGTTTAATCTTAGTGTGTGCATCATCTGTCCGAGAAGAAAAATTAACTAAACTTATTGAGCATGATAGGCTACACATTTGTAGTGCATATTCTTAATGTTGAATAGGATAGTGGTTACTTCTTGACCATGTCCTGATCATGGTTAAGATCTAGCAGGGCTAACGTATAAGCCTAACCTATCTGAGCAATAGTGTTTAATGGTCATTGATATATAACATGACTATACGTTTTTCACAATATAGACGCCGTAAAAAATAAAACTTGAATGAGCTAGCTAAGGCATTTACGTCCACATGCCAGTCAAGCATACCTAATCGTTCGCCCAAATCATTTTGCAACTTCAGCAACTTTCTATCCAAGTTCGTTGATTCACTTTCAACATTGTAAATATCTGTGTCGGTGTCTGTTTTCAAGTTATTCAGCGAGTTTCGTGAATCGGATTGAAACTTGACAAACTGAAATGTACAAAACAATGATTATAAAAGTGATAGTGAAGAAGTAACAACATCTTATAACTGACATGTCGAATAACACAGGCATGCAATTATATATAAAAAAATAGATTATCTCGGAAGTGAAAAGGAACGCACTTAACTATTGGGCTCCGCCTATGTCCGCTAAGCGCCTCGCACACAGATACAATGGACTAGCAAGCTTAATTAAAATGTTACGCATATTTTTAGCAATAATAAATAACATAAAAATACTCGCCTAAACTTACCAGTGAAATTGCGATGATGTTCATTACAAGAGAGATAGCCGCTATAACGCTGGTAATCACCGTGAGCTGCTGTCCAGACAGAATCATGTCTCCGCATTAGCTAGTTTCAATAAAAATGATCACTGATAATTTTTTAAAAGTAATAATTGTCTTGTTTTTGCTTATATTTGACAATTTCTTTTAATGCTTAATAAACCACAGCATTTAAAAGTAGGCTACCTCAAAAATATTTCACTGTACACCTACCTAACAAACACATAAGAGTATTTCGATGTAATTGTATCACCTCGTTAGTAGACCGCGGAATAATATTCAAGTGTGGGTGATTAACCACTTGATATGTTAACACCATATTATCATACAAAGATAAGTGGTTGTGGACGTCATCATTTTTTTCACTGGGAATTTTAAAATACCGCAGATGTTTTTTGTAACAATATATTAAGATAAGCATAGGGTACACATGGCGACTAAAGTTTATCCCCAGAGTGTGCGAGTGGGATAACGAATAAAGTCATAACCTAACAGTATCTATCAGTATGCCTTATGTCGACATTCAGATTGTGCAAGTTGTCGAGTTTTGTAGCCTAGATACCCTTTTCTTGAATTATAAACAGACAATTTGATTTAAATAAATTGAGGCAGGATTCTTCACATGTCGCAGATTTTTTTATGTTACATTGATGTCCACCATTAAATGCCTTACTGAAGTACACAACGCACAACGGACCAAACCAGCGTAAAGACCAAGCACCAACCGATTAAACCAATCGACCGGTTTTTCAGGAGTAAACTCACTGTTTTACTAAGCTATTGTAGTGTATGATACACACGTTCCTTCAATTTGTAGAACCCATTAATCCGCCGGGTTCAGGCAATGTCCGGTCCTAGTGACGTGCCTATCATGGGTTCAAAACTTGGCTCGGTAAAAAAAAAGGACACAACCGACTAGCTAGCGACCAGTTTCGCACCTGCAACTTTTCGGCTGAAAGGCGCGCACTAAACCGCCTGACTAATCGGTCGGATCATCGTTAATATTTCAATGTTTAAAAAAAATTTGATTCATGGTCTAATGCAGCGGTTCCCAAACTTTTTTTGTTGGCTGCGCCTTTTGTAAACTTATTAAACCTTGCGGCTCCCTCATAAAGCCAAAATTTTTCAAACTGCATGTATTGTATATTGTATATCCAGACTATAGCATGCATTTGGATAACCATTCAAACTCTTTAAAACTATTCACTAAACTACTAAAGTGACGAACAGTCAATTAATGCAAAGCAGTTATTTGACAAACCATTATTCGAAAACAATGCCGTGTTAGTGAGCAAATAGTGGCAGATAACACCGAACAATGGATTTTACAAGTGAAACGAATGCTGTATGCCAGTATATAATATGGGGTTGCACACCAGGCTCAAACATTTCCAATTAACGTTTTACTGGTGTAACACACATGTATTGTTTTTTCGTGAAAAAAAAACAATAAATGCAGCAACCGCCGCATGCTTTTGCGGCGCCCCTGGCAAAGTCTCGCGGCTCCCCAGGGCGCCGCGGCGCCCAGTTTGGGAACCGCTGGTCTAATGTCTATTATATACAACACATTGGACAAGCAACGGTAACTATAAACCAGAGAAATCCTCACGTTCACATGTGAATCTTTTATTTTTTTAAGGTTTCATATTAACTTAATGATCAATAGATCAACCCATAACAATTTACAGAACAGTTTATTTCACGAATTGTTAGCTAATTTTGCTACATACAGAAAATCACTGGGGACGTTAATTACCTAAATATAAAGTAGTACTATAGCATCAATTAGAAGGGCTGTGTATAAAACCCATTGGAACATTGAGTTCGATGAGAAAGGTCGTACTATTAGTACTCGTACAGAAATTCGTACTATTAGTACTCGTTCGTACCATTAGTACTCGATAATCGTACTATTAGTACTCGTACAGAAAAGAACTTTGTGAAGTTGCAAAGAATAGATTGAAAAATATGTTGATTAAACTTCAACATGAAATTCAATCAAAATGAAAAAATGCAAATCCCCGAAAAGTTAAAGTCCAATAGTGTACGACCTGCCAGCTGGATTATGTATAGTAGAGTTACATGGCTCTGATATTACCCATTCGTACCAAACCTTGTTGCTTGTGCATTTTCTCCACATTGTGATTCCAATTTCATCACCAGCCTTTACCAGTACGGGGTTCATTACTGGGAAAAATATAGGGAACCAACTGAACATGCCAGGAGAGTGCGTTTCTGGTACTATGCTAATGTTTACATCCTTATATAAAGTGCAGTGAAAGTAGCCGGAAAAACCATGCACTGCAGTATCACACGGTATGTTGAATTTCAGTTCAATTTGCCGTGAGTTGCGTAAGTGGAAGTTTTCCTTAGTGCAATCTTTAGGTTCTTCTGCAGGGTGAGTGAACGAGAACACCGGCTTTGAGGGAGCAAGTTCGTTGTAATTATGTATGCGAACTACATAAGGAGTTTCAAAGGCCGTCACCTTTGGCTTATCATGATCTAAAGCTGCAGCTGCTTCAACTTCATTGTAGAGTTTCTGAGATGAGACTGGAGCTAAGTAGGAAGTATAGGCTGAAGGAATACTGACGCAATCTGGTTTTAAAAATCTAGATGCTCCATCCAAACATTCTGGGGAGAGTTCGTTATCTCCAAACGACCCTAAGAGTTCAGAGACTATGATATCTGCTAATTCTGGTGCTTCCCATACACGCATGTCCCCGGAGACTATTGTCACGTCTTCATTAACCCATTCTGTGCGCTTTAAAAGTTTGAGAGTCACACAAGCATTTACATTTTTTTCAACAGCAAAGCATTTTATTTTACATTCTGCGGAAGCTGCAGCTGCTAGTGCTGCACGTACAAGGGGACCACGACCAGCACCTAACACCATCAGTACAATTGGGTCTTTAGTCAATGCTACTTGTGTTTTATCGACCAAACATTTGTAGATTGCCTCCTGGTAGCAACGGTATTTGACTGGATCCTTTTCAAAGACTTCGTAAGTAGCAGATTCTAAGTTATCCATCAATGGCTGAAGTGGGGACTGTAGGTAATCTTCATAACCTTTTACAAACAACTCATACTGGTCTGGAGCTGGTCTCTTTTGGTACAAGTGTTCCAAATATTGATGATACGATCGAAAGGATGTGTTTTGCTTCTCAGCCCCAGTTATCAAAAATTGGCAATTCAGTCTGAATAATTGCATCATTAGAAATTGATGAGCACGAGACAGCACGGGAAAGCCTTTTTTATTCGTTAAAAATAGTGAGACATTTAAAACCACAACACGGATTGGTTCTCCAAGCCATTGGTTTAAACTGGCTGGGTCAGGCAAATCTTCTGTGACTTCCAAAGCAAGTGAAATTTTGTTGTGTTGGTTGCAAAGCATCCTAAACTTGTTCCACCACATCCAGGTGTTGTTTGCATTGGATCTGTCACCATTTTCCATAGTTTCCACTTGTGTACTCATGGGAACACTTATCCACATATTGGTTGCGTGGTGGCTACGGACAATGTGTGAATAAACCAACCTGGCCAAGTTCGCACAGTCATAACTTTTAAGGTTGACCAGAACCGCAGGTAGACTTAAATATGTGGCAAAATGTAGTTCAGCCAACAGTGCTTCTTCTGCGGCAGCATTTGCGTAGTTGTTATCAGAATCCAAAGTCATCCATTGTGATAACTTACCAACTACTAGGGTATTCCACTCTTGACTTCCCAACATAAAAGCTGGACCACTTTCATCACCCATTTTGTTACCAATTTCAACATCTTCAAAGCCTTTTCTTGATTCGGGGTTCACAATATCGAGCACTATAAAATCGTACCCTTCACCACATGCACTGTCAATTGTGGTTTCAATATCAGCTTTAAAATTGAGATCTATTCCACAAGAAACTCGGTTGCCCTTGCTCGCCATAAGGACTATTTCAGCTTAGCAAAGATGTGTAGAAAATGGTTAACCAACAAATCTACACCTTAAAGAAATATATTCGTATTATAACAGGGCAGAATACCAACCATTTACTCTCGCATCTTTAAGCAGTGAGTTAAGAGATTTTATAAATTGATAATACGAAACCACAGTACTCAATGAAAATTGCACTAGAAATTACGGCACTTGATACAATAACAACCAATATTAACATCATAATTAACTTTATTTCGTGATTGTGGGGCAACACTAAAAGGAAAAAAAGAGGGAAACTGTTTACTAAAAATACAGAATTTAAACCCTCCCCTGAACACTAATCTCTACCCCAGAACTAACCCCAACTCAAACCACATGTTTAATCCCATGGTACGGCCGGTTAGTCTGGCAGCTAATTGCATCACCTTTCATACAAAAGGTTGCAGGTGCGAAACTGGTCGCAAGCTAGTCGGTTGTGTCCTTGGGCAGGGCACTTTACGGACATTGCCTGGTACCCTGTATGGAAAGTACGTCAATTTTCGCCGAGATCTCGAGTGTGCACACGCCAAATATTTAAGTTTGCAGTGTGCAATCGTCCAAGAGTGCACACTTCAAGTGTGCACACACATCTCCTTTATATTACTATTTAGTAAAAATCTTAAACAAACATATTATTCTATCCTAAATCTATCGTGTCCATCAGCTAACATTAACAAAAAAACGGACTGACAGTAAATTACCCGAGGTCCAGAGGTAGGTTTACAGGTTTGTTGTAAATTATACCATGCATATACTGTCAGCTCACGAGCGTGTGTGAAATTACCCAAGTGTGCAAAGACGCAGGGAAAAATAAAACTCGGGTGTGCAGCTGCCGTACTTTCCATACTGGCCTGGTACCAGTAGTTTAATAGGTTTTACCAAATTGAAGGAACGTGTGAATCATATACAACATACTGCAATAGCTCCGGTAACCCGACGATGGGCGGTGAGGTAATTCTGACGATTGCCCGTGTGTTAACCCCCTTGGTTTTCCCATTCACGTGGATAAACATGACATATCCTATCCCCTTAAAACTAACTCTAAATGTCATAATCTTCATTTTAATGTGAGGTTTACACTCCTCGCTTTCCCTTCTTTTAGTTTTCTCCGCTGATTATGCTCCCCTTTATTAGTTCGTGCACCCTTGAGTATCTCGTCTATGCATTTTTTAAAGAATGGTTTTATACGTCGGTTTAGAGAACAGTATTTAAATTACTTAAAACCCTGTGATGTCGCTCACTTCATACGCTACAATATGTAGTACTACGTCACGGTGGTGAATTTTTTTATATAGCTCGCATAACTATCTGCACTTGTGTTAACTGGCGCGAAAGAATAAAAAACAAATCATCATGATCAAATTCACTGAAGTGAAAACGCAACGTGGGTGGAAGAGAAATGGTGTTTCTATGGCATCAGAAAAGCTGATAGTAAGATTCCAAGTTGAAAATTGTGCAAATCAGACAGTTTATTAGGAATTTTAGGTATAACATAATTTTATTTTAAAAGTAACATTTTTTCATTTTATAAAATAGAGTAGGCACGACTTATCTAATGCCATAAGCATTAAATCCGCGTATACTAAGATAACCCTTGTTAGCTAATTCTGGAATATAGAATAGAAGAATAGGATATTCACGTTCATCCCGAAAACCAAGGGAGTTAACACACGGGCAATCGTCAAATCACCTCGCGACCACCGTCGGGTTACCGAAACTATTGTAGTGTGTTGTGTATAAATTAGACATTTTTTTAATTTAGTAGGACCCATTAATTCGCTGTGTTCAGGCAATATCCATCAAGTGCTTTGCCCAAGGACACAACCGACTAGCTAGCGACTAATTTCGAACTATTACTGTAAGATTTATCGTCGCAATTATTGTTTATATTATATCGATGTCACTAGGGAATAAGATCGCTATTGTATTCCCTTTTCCCACCATTTCACCGAACTATAAAACGCTAGTTTTTTTACTGCCTGAGCATTATCGTGAGGTAATCGGTCTTTTGGTAGTTTTAGTAGGTTTGGAATTATCGGTTATTGTTAAGATGTGTATGACGTGCTTTGGCTCCTGTTCAGCCACAATTTGGTAAATATTGGTTTTATTTCTCAAACTAGTAATTTTTGTGATAATTAAATTGTACATATATTTTTCCTTAGAAAACCGTCATTTCAAGACCTTTCGTTTCCGCCATCATTCAAATTCTAATAAATTCACAAGTTTTGGACAATGACGCGTTATTTCAAACACTGAATAAAGGACGCCGTCTATATAAGCATACTGCAACCTCTCACTAAGACAGGTGTTAGGAGCCAGCACCTTGTCGGGAAGTTACATCGTTTTCAAATTTCTTGAACTACCGTCGTCGTTCTCGTCCAGTCGTCGTTCCCCTTTGCCGATTCCCGTTGACGATTCCCGTTGACGATTCCCGTCGCCGATTCCCGTTGCCGATTCCCGTTGCCGATTCCCGTCGCCGATTCCCGTCGCCGATTCCCGTCGCCGATTCCCGTTGCCGATTCCCGTTGCCGATTCCCGTTGACGATTCCCGTTGACGATTCCCGTTGACGATTCCCGTCGCCGATTCCCGTCGCCGATTCCCGTCGCCGATTCCCGTTGCCGATTCCCGTTGCCGATTCCCGTTGACGATTCCGGTTGACGATTCCCGTCGCCGATTCCCGTCGCCGATTCCCGTCGCCGATTCCCGTTGCCGATTCCCGTTGACGATTCCCGTTGACGATTCCCGTCGCCGATTCCCGTTGCCGATTCCCGTTGCCGATTCCCGTCGCCGATTCCCGTCGCCGATTCCCGTCGCCGATTCCCGTTGCCGATTCCCGTTGCCGATTCCCGTCGCCGATTCCCGTTCCTGAACGTTTTCAATTCCGTTATTCCTGCTGATAAGTCGCAAAATGAAGATTCCGAAGACTTTAAATTGTCTCAAACAACTTTACGTGGATGCTGAAAGGCTAATGCTTTCTCCAGTAGGTAGGACGTCACTACGTAAGCTCATACCAATAATCGACCGCGTATTTGACGAGCTAATGGACTTATGTGTAAATTTTCCAGAAGATCAACCGCTTGAAGATGTTTACATATCAAGAACTCAGTTAAAGAGTCAGAAACGTGAGTTCGATACGCATGTGCTTCAGTGGTTAAATAAAACTGAATTGCAATTAGCAAGGACTAACCGCGACACGTCGAGCACAATTTCTACTGCAAACTTTATCCGGAGTGAACGCCAAAAAAGCCAAATCAGGTTGAAACTCGCCGAACTTGCCTACAAGCAAGCTATGGACAGGTTGTTCGAAACACGCAAGCGTGCAAAGGAGCAAACAGATCGTGCTGCTGAAAGGACACGCGTAGCAGCGAAAGAAGCCGATCAAAAGGCTCGCGAATCTATAGAAGCAGAGCGTGTCGCCAACAAAAAACAACCAGAATTTGAATACGCGAAGGCAGTGTCTAAAGCTCGGAAAGATAAAGAAATTTTGGAGGCTCTAGACTCGACCTCACCAACATTACAACCCAACGTTGTTGCCGTAGTTACAACGAACAACCGCAGTACATCACGGCCTTTGCTTGCAGACGCTCGATCCACCTTAAGCGATCACAAGAAATCAGTTGCAGAATTAACGTCGCCACGACAAGTACAAAATACTTTACCGGTAAGCCGTAGACACCAACCCCCGCCCCGTGTGTACAAACCCGAACGTATCGAAATAAACGCAGCTGTTAAAATCGATGAATGCTGCACCAGTATCAACATGGCCAAGGTTTATATAAACGTCGTTCCCCATAAAGTCAGTTACGCATACAAAGAGGTTGCTACTTGTGCATTTATCGATCAAGGTTCCACGACAACACGACGTGAGGAGTCAATCGTAAGTTCACCAAATGCTGCTGGTAATTCACGTTGTATTACGTTGCAAACCCTAACATCATCTCGTGTTTTAGATACAGTGTCCCTTGCACTCTCTGCCCAGCCTGTGAAGGGTGAAGATTGGAATAACCTTCCCGACGTCGTTGCTGTCGATAAGATATATAAGAATCCTAATGTATTACATGATCCGCAGGCGTTGCAGCGACACCATTATTTGCAAGGTGTGAAAATTCCACAGATCGAAGATGGATCAGTCAAGCTGCTAATCGGGGCGAACGTTCCCCGAGTTTTCGG
>CH002903.1:511106-538005 GCA_000149265.1 Ciona savignyi | reverse complement strand
CGCTGCAGCGACACCATCATTTGCGAGGTGTGAAAATTCCACAGATCGAAGAGGATCGGTTGACAAGCTGCTAATCGGGCCGAACGTTCCCCAAATTTTCCGTGTCGAGTCTATGAGAAGCGGAAATGGTCGATGTCCCGACGCTGTCAAAACCCGTCTAGGATGGTCACTTCTAGGCCCCTGTGGTGACGAAAGCCGTTCCAATTGTAAGGCCAGCGTTATGTTTTTAAAGGATGAAAGCGATGCTAATCTGATGATCGACGATCTCGATGACCTCAACGACAGCTTTCCTCGGTTCCCGACCTCGATTGAAGACCGAAGAGCACACGCCCTCATGAAGGAATCAGTTAAGTTTGTTGATAATCATTATGAACCACCCCTCCCATGGCGCCACGATTATGAGATTCCCCCAGACAATGGCGCCATGGCGATGGGGCGCCTTAAAGTTTTAGGAAAGCGACTTGTGCAAAACCCAGATATTAAACAAAAATATACCTATCAAGTGAACGACATGACAACTAAGGGATATGCCGAAAAGGTGCCATCTGATGAAATCGCCACCGACCGCCGAATCTGGTACCTACCGCACCACTTCGTCACTAACCCTAACAAACCGGACAAACTACGTGTCGTTTTCGACTGTGCCGCTCAGCATCAAGGCGTGTCCATTAACCAGGTTCTCATGCAGGACCCTGGTCTTGTAAATAGTCTCGTCGAGGTGCTTACACGGTTTCGCAGAGACCCGATCGCACTTGTTGCAGATATCGAAGGCATGTTTCAGCAGGAGATAGAATGGGGCAAACCAATTCCTCTTCCAGAACTTAAAAGATGGGAGAAATGGGTCGCGAGCCTGGCACGACTGCACGACATATCCATTCCCCGAAGCTTCGGTCTACGAGGCCATGAGGATATTCAGCGATGCCAACTACACTACTTTGCCGACGCATCGAAAATTGACTACGGTGTCGCATGTTACCTGCGAGTTTGTAACCGCTACAATAACGAGGCCGCAGTTGCGTGGATATTGAGATTTGGAGCGCACCCCCGAGCACGTGCAATGAATGGAGTTCCAGAACCAGTTTCCTTTCGTCTAACAGTCGCCGAAATTGCCCACGCCAAGAGGTCACTGATAAGGTATGTTCAATCTCAACATTTTATTGATTGGAGAGCGGCCACCAATAACAAACTTGATACAAACTTAACTAACGCACTGATTAATGCATTGCGACGATTTATTGCTCGACAAGGAAACCCGTCTCACATTTACTCCGACAATAGAACAAACCTGGTTGGGGCCGAACGGTTGCTCCGTGAGTCTATCGAGGAATGGAACCAAAATGAAATACATGACTTTGTTCTACAACGCGAAATTCAATGGAATTTCAACCCTTCCTGCGCTTCACACATGGGTGGAGCCTGGGAAAGAATGATTAGATCCGTTCGTCGGATTTTACTTTCCATTTCAGGTGAAAAGACATTGAACGATGATCAACTGACAACCCTGCTGCTGGAGTCCGAGGCAATACTGAGTTGTCGACCTCTCACTCCCGTTACACTGAATATCGATGGCGAGACGGCATTAAAACCGAACCTCCTGCTCAAGGTGAACCCGTCAAATGAGCTGCCTCCAACTTTGACCAATGAACGGCAAAGTTACGCTCGACGCCGCTGGTGCTACGTTCTACATCTAGCCAACCGAATTTGGGCCAGATGGTCGGGAGAGTACCTCCGAACTATCATCGCACGCCAGAAATGGCACAACAGAAAAGAAAACGTGAAGATAGGAGACGTTGTGTTTCTGGTGGACAACACAACACCACGATCACAATGGTTCATTGAAAGAATCACCTCCGTGTACCCGGACAGCCACGGTGTAGTTCGAAATGTGCAAGTCAAAGCACGTGACACCGAATTAAAGAGACCGATACACAAACTATGTATCATAGTACCCGCTATGGACGTGCGCAATGAGAGTGTTGACCCGCTACATGCAGATCAACGAGAATGTGGGCATTAGCCCAGTCATTGAATGAATCTTAACACGCGACGTAAATCAATTAAATTGTAAATTGCTCAATTGTACGATCTCGCAATTTGGGGGGGGAGTGTAAGATTTATCGTCGCAATTATTGTTTATATTATATCGATGTCACTAGGGAATAAGATCGCTATTGTATTCCCTTTTCCCACCATTTCACCGAACTATAAAACGCTAGTTTTTTACTGCCTGAGCATTATCGTGAGGTAATCGGTCTTTTGGTAGTTTTAGTAGGTTTGGAATTATCGGTTATTGTTAAGATGTGTATGACGTGCTTTGGCTCCTGTTCAGCCACAATTTGGTAAATATTGGTTTTATTTCTCAAACTAGTAATTTTTGTGATAATTAAATTGTACATATATTTTTCCTTAGAAAACCGTCATTTCAAGACCTTTCGTTTCCGCCATCATTCAAATTCTAATAAATTCACAAGTTTTGGACAATGACGCGTTATTTCAAACACTGAATAAAGGACGCCGTCTATATAAGCATACTGCAACCTCTCACTAAGACAGGTGTTAGGAGCCAGCACCTTGTCGGGAAGTTACAATTACCCTTCGGCTGAAAGGCAACGCACTAATCCACTAGACTAATTTGCCAGAAGTAATAACCGTGTATGTCGTATAAAACTTACAAAAACTGTATTATATAACTTAAAAGTGTCATTATTTCAAGCATTTTCGAAAAACATTGTTGCGACATATTTGGCCCATTGTTCTCTTGTTTCAAAGACAATAACAAATGCTCATTGGTGACACCCAGTGATATAAAACCTAAACAAAGAACTTCCACGCATTTTAACAACACTGCGTACGCGAACGTCATTAATACAATTAATTTAATGAGATAAGTAGCTGTTAATAGGTCGGAAGCGTTTAGTACTACCGTGTTTTAAATAAAATTATTGCTATTTAGGAGTACTTAAAAAAGCAAGTTGAATTATTTAAAATTCTATTAGAATTAAGAATTCATACGATATTTTTGACTAATATAGCATGTGATTACACGACTTTTATAAATTGCTGTTGGTATAGTACAATTTACAGCTCATAGATCACACTAAATAAAAGTGTTTTTTATTACCACCAGCATGAACTTATGTTATCAAAGTAAATCATAAGTTTAACAAGAAGGGTAACATAAATTTTTTAGACATGCGCATGACAAACTTTTTTGCCTGGTTATAAGTTGATGTATAGGTTTTAAGCATACATAAATTAGTTATTTGCCTGGTCATACATAGAGATGTGTTTTTAATTGTTTAATTATATTTTTTATCTGCATAAGAGTATAACTAATATGGGATATGTTTTTCAGACACAAATGTTTTTGTTTACATTGCCTGGTGAAGTTGTTTACTGGCATGTTTGGTATAACGAATCGTATCCTGCAAGCACAGCAGGCTTCTAATCCTTCTACATACAGTGAAGACAAGAAAAATCTAGCAGGAAGACAAGCAGAAGAATTCATTGAAAAACTTTTAAAAGATTTGGGGTGTGTTGCCAGTTGCAACATATTTCATTCTCTCAGAGTACCTGATGAATTCCAAACAAGAAGACATGAAATCGACTTAATTGTTCTAACTAATTATGGCATTCATTGTATTGAGGTCAAAAATTGGTCAGGGCAACTAATCTCGTCCAAAAGTGGAGACTATTGGGAACAGAGAAAGACTGTTTCTCGAGAAAATAAAACATTTTCTCAGCAAACACAATATCCTAGTCCGTTGTCCGAATGTAAAAAGAAAACAAATATACTACGCCTTCACTTACTGAGATCTGGAGTTGCTATACCTGAAAATAAATGCATCTCCTGGGTTGTACTTGCCAATAAGTCCTGTAAGCTAGACGATGCAATTAAAAATAATCCTTCCGTAATTCGATATGAAAAATTGCACAGTTTTGCATCTTCATTTTCTCAGACATACTCGACAATGTTGACTGATATGGTTGTGCCCTCATTTTTCCGTGGAACGCTGTCAACTAATCAGCTGCAGCAAACACGAGGTTCTTTGAACCAAATTGGGACATGGGATGTATTGCAACTTAATGGAGGCAAAAAATTAATCGGGGACTACAAGGGTTGTCCCGAGATCTCAGTTAACCGAAAAGAAGTTGATCAAATGATCTTTGTACACTCTCGAAACTCCAAAACTGGCACATTTTGGGCTGTTTTAGGGTATTCTCCCACCACCAATGTAACAATGTATAAAAGAGGTGTAACTAGGTGGTTTTCAAGGGAAGTTGTCGCAAGCGTCACATTGCCTTACAATCACAACATAGGTTTTAAAATAGCTGGTGACACCACAGAAGCAAAAATATCAGCAAATGATATTGATACAATCTTTTTTAGTGCATGATAATAAATATGAATCATTGATGCTATTTCTTCCACTTTTGTATCTACTATTTTCCCTTTTAAACATGATTCAGTATTACAGAATACACTGGTGTGGTGTTGATATTATGCTTTTGTTTATCAATACTGTTTTGTACAATTTTTACATACTGTGTTTGCGTTTTCATATGTACAAAGTTTACCTCTGGGTTTTTCAATTAGTTATTACTGTACAGCTGTTGAAGTAAATCGTGTTTTGTAGTACTGGTGATTTAACTCTTTAACAGTAGACTTCAATGCTTTGATAAAAATGAACCTTTCATTGTTTCCTAGTTTAATATTGTGTTTTTTAATTTAAACGTCCAAGAAAACTTAATAAAATAGTGTTGTCTTGCCAACTAACAAAGTATATATATATAAGGTATGTAATATGTTATACTACCCCAGCAATAGTCAGATTAACTGTGCCCACAGTGGGGTTAATGGTGATGATGATTCTATAAATACTAAGAAATAACAGTCACAGTAAATGTGTATAATAAAGCTGGCAAAGAAAAGGAAACTGCACATTAGAGTTTATTTGAATATAGTTGTTACCTTAGAATCTTAGATAATAAATTTGTGTTGGTTACCAGTGCTAAATATAGCTATTGAAATGTCTTACTTTTGCTGGATATTGTTCTACAAAGTTACCGCATCAAACGTCTGTTGAGTGTCCAATAACACAACCGATCAATTAATCGAATTATTTACCTATTTATAAAGGTAGTCAATTAGTAACTTAACAAGCAAAATTCCGGTTGGCTAATGTTTTATTTATTATACTTACTTGTTATGATCTCTTGTTCTAAATGATGAGCGTGCATGCCACTTTTTTATAAGATTATACGCGAAATAACACCGGAATTTTATCGTTTTATCAAAAGAAAGTCGCAGAATAATAAACCGTTTAAAAATATTGCTTCGTGCTGTTTATATATATATATATTTAGCTATATTTTAGTCATGCAATTTATCATACAACGCCGTATTGTTTCTTTAACTTAAAAACATCAGCGCCGGTAATTTATTGGGTTTATTGCAATAGCTGCCAAATGCGTTCGTAAGCAATGACATGTTCTAAAACATGACATGGCCAACAAAGATTCACAACACGACCCTTCCCTCCGCCATCATCAGATCAATGATAAATGTAATACGTTGCGCCATGTATCGTCTCATGTTTTTTTTATATGAAAATAACTGCAAATATTACCCTACCGCACACACAAATATAAAAGCAAAAAAAGTCGTCAAAACAAATCATTTTATAAAAGATAGACAAATAAAAAATATAAAACGCTGCAAAACGGATAATATTTAACACAGCCGTTAAACATAGGCTAAATTACAATAAGCGATTAATTGTTTAAAACAAATACAACAAAACAAAGACCTAAACAGCTTTGAAATTAAGCGCAACTAATACATATTAAAGAAAAATATTAGGACTTTTTGACAAAAGATATATTTTTACTATTTCCCAAGAAATTATTGCTAGAAATATGGGCACTATTAGCAAAATTATTTGCGTAAGAAAAGACCAATAGCGTCAACCTGCGGAAAGTAAAATATTTACGGCGTTACGATACAAGTCAGTGCCTATATGCCGATACAATGCAAAAGGATTACTTGGGGTATATGGTACGGTCGTGTGGCCAAATGGTTAACGCGACCGATACATATACCAACTCTTATACAAAAAAGCGGTCTTAGTGACGAGCCCATCATGGGTTCGAAACTTGGCTCGGTAAAAAAAAACAAAAAAAAACAAACTTGGGGTATATGAAAACGCCAAAGGGTAATATTGACCAGACAACAAGTACGATCGATCCTCACTCTATGCCTCGTAAAACTAAACAAGTTTAGTAAACTATGCTCGTGCCTTCCTGCTGCGACCATTAAAAATGCGCAGTGAACGGTCGTGGTTTTGATTCAGTGGCTTCAATTGACTTAAAAATTTATTACAAATTTAAACATACTGCAATAGTATTTCTATACGACTGCCCGAAAAATCATACTTTAACCTACGCCCTACGGTATAGTATACAGGCATACCTTTCTACTATTCATAAACCAAGCATTGAGCCTATTTATGTTTTGCAATTTGTCTTTTTTCACTTTAACAAATGTTTCGCCTTGACTGAGAATGTTTAAATGTAGTAGGTTTATTCATTGTAAAAAAAACCTTGACATCTAAATTATGGACATGCATAAATTAAAGAACTTACATATAAAAACATAGAGAAAAAAACGAGATTTTGAGGTATTTTGCAAGGATTTTTATGAACAACTTTAGCAGAATAACGCGATTTTTAAAACAAAACTTGAAAAAACTTTATGAAAAAAGAGGGTTCTTTAATAAAAAGAATGTGTAGACACAACAGCACAACAGATGTACAAATTCTTTGTCATTTGCCCAAGAAGATGTTAGAATTGTTTAAGCCAACGAAACGTTGGTAAATAAAAACTACTTATTTTAATATTTAAATCAGCTGTTTTAATATATTAGTGAGAATTACCGAAATAAGGAACGACAGATAAATACGGCCTTGCTAAAAATCCTGTGTAAACCCTTACAACCTTGAGTATAATTATATAAGCGATTGGCATAAATAAAACAGATTTTCATATTTTCGCCTTGTAGTGGTGCCCTTGCTCAAGATATGTAGCCGTATAGATGCTCGATTCAGGGTTAAGATCTAAACCGACACCGCTTAGTCCACGTAATCAATCTTGGGCGATATCTTTTCTGTACTAATCATTCCGTGAACACGATATCACATCATTGATTGAAGTCACAAAATTGCGACAATACTGACGCACTACGCATTTCCTGTATTGTAAAATATATAACTATAATTGTACAATTTGTTCGGCCCTCCATTTTAGTTAGTATAATTGTTTATGATTTATGAAAACCACTCGCTCACTCGTTTATTCACCTTAATCACGTGTACGAAAAATCATGCCTTTTAAAGTCGTAAAATATAGGTGAGCATTCAAAATCCACAGTGCGTAAATAGTTGTCATCGAAAAACGCGTTTATTTATGACGCATAATCTCCGTCTACTTACGCTCGGGGGTTTATCTTTAGATATCGATGGCAGCGGCGAATGATCAATGGCGAGCAACGAGCCCTTGTCAATATGAGCAGCATGTGGTGAGAAGCCCGCGGTAATAAACGGCTCTCGTGCGGTTCCCGAGCCTTAATACCTCTTGCGTGCTGCTGGGCACGCGGTAGTATTTCCACAGAGCAGACCCAGGGATCGAGGGCCATATAAGGACACCAGATGGGCCAGCTTGAAGCATGATGTAGCGAATCTTTATCGAGTTTACCGTACCCATTTGTGTCACGCTCCAAATTAACCCATCTTCTCAATTCCCGCCAATTCAGACATCAAAACACTGTTGTTTTTACTTCGTATCATTTTAAATGTCCTTAATCTGCTTATCCACGATGCTTAAATGGCTAATTTGATTTGATGGGCATCCATTAGCTTAATCGGTCCTCAGCTGAACTTGTTTCAAACCTGTGTCAACACAAACCGATCTATCTCAAGTAATCGACCGTTCGACGACTCCACTCTGTCGTGGGTGGCCGAAAATATTTGATCGTTAGCCCTTGCGCACCCTCTGTTTTACAGTATATTAAAATATAACAGTGGCAGCTGCATGCTCGATGGGTTATTGCACACACTCATTATTTCAAGCGTTATTATCTCGACTTAACTTTCATGTCTTGTTTTGTGCTGGTAGGTAGACGGTGGGTGGCCCGAGACGTAACAGCACTAATCACACACGTTCCTAAAGGGAAAAATCGCTGCTCAGGTAATGCATCTTCCATATAGACGTCAATGCGTTCTCGTATCATCAAAACAAACACCAGGTTTGATTTAGCTTATTTATTACAAAAGCAAATTCTTCGCAGCGCGTACAATCAAGCACACCTGGAAAGCCATAAATACTAAATTATTCAACTCATTTCAACGCCTGTCATGGAAAGGTTTCGAAAACTTAGACCCTATTAGAAGCGAAGGTTCAATAAATTAAAGAGTCTTCTGTCAACAGTTTAACGGAGCAGTGATTTACTGCATGCTTCTGGTATCGTTGCGAATCAAGGTCAAGGTATCCGACCACCGTGATAAAGAAAGAGAGAATTTTCGCCGGGCATTTTAACAATATTTTAACAGAAAGTCTATAGTAAACTCTTGATTCTATTCCCTTAAACGGTCATGTAAACGCATTAATTAAAGATATGACTAAAATGGCGCATATCAATTTCCATCGACAGTATTCGTCTTGCGTATCAATTGTAACAAGTTTTGTGTATGCATGTGTTGCCTCAGAAAATTTTGTCTTCCGTTATTTGATTATTTTGAGTATACAATCCGAGCATCCCTTCTCAGAAACAACGTGCTTGCTTGCGTTTCTCTTTGTCTTTCATTGCTGCGGGGGCGGCGAAGCGGATTTTGATTCCATTTTGTCATTTGGTCTCGTCAGCAGCGGAATTTCAGGGGAAGACCATTTATTTACCTATGAAGCAAATTAAATTAAAATAAATACTCAATATCGATAAAATATTTTAGATGGTCATGTATATAGACTAAAAACCATTACCTGCGTGATATTAACAGTGTTATACGAAATTAAAAACACGTTTTTTTTTATAAATGTAGCGATAGATAACCGAAATGAAACTAAAATCGCAGTGTAATTTTGTAGACGTTTTAAATTGGATCTTAAATTTCATTCTTATTTAATATTTTTATTGCTTTAAAGTGGACAGTAAATTGTTGACTTTTTGATTAGCATTATCTCCCTATTTCTTGCTTATACAGTGCTACATACTCGCTTTTGTCAAATGATTGATTTTTACAGTTGTTTTAAATATAAATTATACAATTAGACGGTTTTCAATTTATGCGTAGTTTAAAAAGAGAAAAATTCCGCAAAGCAAAAACGCAGAAAACACTAAAAAATTTTAATATATAAAGTAATATATAATATAAATCGATTCGGGACGTTACCTCACCGTTTTAATGTCGTTTTGCAACTCTTCTATATCTCGCTTTAGTTTTGCGCGTCTATTTTGGAACCACGTAATAACCTAAAAGAAATGAAATGATTTTATTTTCTCAAAATCAAAACAATAATTAACCCAAGAATCGAAAGAGGGTATTTCGTAATTTGTCAAACAATTGAATATGCAATTGAAGCATATATTATTACATTACGAAACAAAAATAATTAACTCAAGATTTGAAAGGCGTTGTTTCGTAATTTGTCGAAAAATGCAAATGTGGCCCACCTGGGAAGCGCTGAGACCGAGTGCCCTGGCGATGTGGTCGCGATCGGACGGTGTTAAATACTTGTGACAATTAAATCGCTGTTCCAGGACGGAAAGTTGAAAGGTAGAAAACGCGGTCCGGCATTTCCGTCGTTTTGATCTCACTTCCTGGCCGACAGCAACGGTGTGAAGACTCGGTTGTTCTGTGGAGAGCAAAAAGTCGAACGTTTAGAGTCGCACGCATTTTTTAGGGATATGATCAACTCGAACGTTTTACATACTTGTTTCTAAATATTGCAGGGTGGAACAGGTTAGTTTCTCAAGTGCGTGAAGGGGGGAATCCGAACTAGTGACGATATCCTCGGTTTTGGAATCCGATGCGGCCTTCCCGCTACCGGGAAGCGAAACGCATTCGCCATTTTCCAAAAGTTTTCGTTTCCTTCGCGGGTTTGTTATTTCGATCGTGGCCTCAGATCGAACCCGGGAACTTTCGGTTTTAATTTCTTCGACTTTGTTTCTTCGAATGGCGGAATTTACAGGCGATGTCCTTGTCGACTTGCGACCAAAATCGGCTACACCTTTCCCGTGCAACACGTTCGACGAAGATCTTCTGCGACAAGTTCCTCTATATTTGTAAGCATGCTGACCGCCAGCTTGTAAGAGCGGCTCCAAGCCTGAAACTGCATACAATCGACGGAGATTGTCAATCCACTGTGAGTAAGAATTTTGCTGCCAAGAATAAAACGCAGGGAGGAAATCATGTGTAGCGGACAAGCCCTCTTCGCCAACATAACTATTTGTTTTATTTTCAGGGGTCCTGGATTCGACGTTTTTTGGTGCAGAAAGAATATCGTCGATGGAGAAAGGTGTGACTCGTTTAGTGTTTTGAGTTTGATCACTCTTCTGGTCGCTTGATCTACGTCCTTGGGTTGGTTTATATTCTGCGTGTTTGGACGAACTAACAGCCATGGTTTGAAAACGACTTTGCAACAAATATAAATTTATCTGTAAAATATAACAATTTTTTGTTATATCGACAACTTTTTAAAAAACTAATACAAATTTTTACTTTATATATACTAATTCCAGAAGTAAAAATAAAATTCACCTATCCGCTAGTATATTCTAACTGCTTTTACTATTTAATCTATTAAGTATTTTCTTTAGCTGATCCTTTCATAATCTAAATATTGTGACACTTTCACTGTTTACTTTGATTGTTACAACAAGCCACGGATCACAGTGTGTCGAGACCCGCAGTCTGGCCGGGTAACTGCGAATTAACTTGTAATCGGTCGGTAGTTGTCTGCTTTTAATGCCTTTAACGGGCCTCCCGATTACCTTGTCTTGTGGGACCGTTCGCGTGCGGCATTTTTTCGGGTGCGCTAAGCGGCGCATTTAACTATATAAGACGAGGGATACGAGGGTCAAGCAGGCGTTAATAATATACTTTCTCACGGAACCTGTATAGAAGCAAATTCCGTCGGGCTTGGCCGGGCGCGTGAAATAGGTCGCAGGTTCAAATTGAAAGCTATAAACTTGTCATTGAACGGCGATTGGATTTTGCTCTCAAGGGAAACAGACAACGCTCGTTTTATGCAAGCCGATCACTGTTGATTATTTAGCGATCTCAATAGAGCCATTCTATAATCAGTATTAGGATCAATTAATTCGAGACTATTCCGCAGAGAGGTGTCCCACCGATACGTGACTTAATTAACACACTTACAGGTACCGAGAGGCAATTACCACACACGCTTACCATCATGCCTTGACTGAACACATCAAACAAAAAGATGTCGCGGTGTTTAGTCTTCGAACTCAAAAAAAGACGGAGTTAAACCCGGCGCCAATTTTTGTTTAAATCGGAGACAGTTTACGATTTCCGTTTAATCGCATAGTCCTTGTGCCGGCATATTGCGTTGTATTCGTGGCCTTAAGCGGAGTGAAGTGGCCCAGGCCGACCACGTCGTAGAGGCTTAAGCAAGAATACACACAAACTTAACAAGCGGTTGTGCTTGTTGACAGCAGGCTCGTGTAACAACCGTGAAACAACCCTGTCCTGACATGTTGTTAATCGTTCCGTCTTTACAGCTGCGTTTCCGATCGAAGTCACGTGACCTGCCAATAATTACCTCTGTAATGAGGCGGTAATGTAGGCTTAATTGTTCGTTAAGTTTTATGCCATTTAAAAGGTTATTGTAAAACGTTAAAACAAAAATTGCAAAAGCAGACCTTTATAGAAAGTAAGGAACTGTTTCTTATAGATTTTTGTGACGTTTTTTTTCTTCGAATATATTTAAAAAGTTTTGTAATATCAATACATCCATTACGTTTGCATTAAAAACCGCCGATTTGTGGATGTACGGGCAAAACTCCCATGGAGAAAAACACAAAAGATGTTCACGGTTTATTGGTTCCACTAAGTGAGACACAACTGTCCGACGATTGATCAAAATGCTGTAAGCCTTATCATTGAATGTTGGCGAAACAGGCAGGAATGAAACAATGATAGCACCACGGGATGTTCCACTCTTTTGTGCCAAAGCGCACTGAAAGATAGATGTTAATGATGCGTTATGTTTTAATTCCAATCTGTGAGTATTTGATGGGGGCGGATAGGTCGATGTCAGGTCGAGCAGTTTAAATTCTCGGATTGTGTAACGCTATGCAACATAATATTTTGCGCCTTTTGGGTCGTAAGCTCGTATCACGATCACGGGTGTATGATTAAAAACAACTGTGTAGCCTGCCTGCAAACTGCAAAACTTAATGCAGCAATGCAATACTTGTATCATTATCACATTGGGTGGCCGTATAATTTTTTACGTTTGTCAACCGCCGGTGATGTATTGCCACGCTACACGACGTAGGCTGCCATTATTAACGGCTTGTCATCATCAAAATCGAACGCTAACCCCAACCTGATACACCATAAAAACCCAAAGAGAATTATACTCGAATCACCTTACCTCATAACATTTTTTGTGACTGTTACGAAAGTCTTTATAGCTTCATGACTTGATCAACAGATGGGTTGGTGCCATGTTTAACTAATGTAATTCACAAAAATGTAGATGTGGTACACTTGATTTTAAAATTTTGTGTCGGCCTTGTTTATTTACGGAGGAAAAACTTGACTCAATAAGCATTTACGTGGGTGGGATACTGATAAGAATATAGCACGTACCCACAATCGGGTAACCAGGTCTAATTTAACCCGTTGAAGACATTGTCTTAGTTTTTTTTAACCCGAATCAGTGGATTCAAACAACATACCTTAAATGGCTTATTCAAAGAGACTTTTTTTAGAATAAATAATTCGTCCCGCTGTCACTCCGAGCTTGCCCGCCCGAATCATTACATAATAGTACTCGATGTAGCATGTGAAGTAACATGTGGCGGGCAGTGTTATATTGCCTTTTTTGCACTACCTTATTTTAAATAACTAGGTGTATTTAATTTTATTGTTTAATAATTTTATTTATCTATTTTAAATATAAAATAAATTTAGTTCTAACATATTAAAGATCTTTATGATTAACATTATATTTCTATGGTTGCTATAGTCACAAAGAAGCCAAAGAGTGGCTGGGTAAGACATTATGTTGTACCACTTTTCTTGTTTTTAAGATAATTTTTAACCCGTCTGGCACAACTTTATCGGTATAATATAAAGTTAACCCCTTTTGTCGTGATTTTGCGTGTATATTGAATCCATGTACTGTATACAAATGTTATAATGCACTAATCATAGATTCATAGTCAATAGTGTTAACATACCAGTCTGCAAGCTTGTGATTAAAGCAATCAGAGATTCCGTTGTCGTTCAACGTTGCGATGTAGACTTCAGAGCATCATCATTTACAGCGACTTCTGTTCTTATATTTTAATGTATTTTTAATATTTTTTTTCAGGCATGGAAAAGTGAGAAACGGAAAATTTTGGGCAGATAAACAAAAACATGTTTAGTCCCGAAGATGAACAGAACTCCGGACCTTCAGTGGATTCTATTGATCCTGAGGAGAGAATAAGAGCAAGGAGGGAAAGGATTAAAAGAAGAGTTGAGCAAATGAAAAGGTGGACCTAAGATTTGTCCACTTACATATTTATACTTTGTCTATGTTTGACACTAGATTTTTCCTGCCACTTCCCTTAAAGTCAGTTTACATGTATTGTAAAATAAGTAAAGCAAAGCGCTACAAAAACAGAGAAGAGTAGTAGTTGTTAACTTTACCATTGGATTAAAAAGTTAAAAAACTTTATAAATGCCCCACAATGTGATATATCTGGTAACCATACATTTCCATATGGAAAGTACGTCAATTTTCGCCGAGATCTCGAGTGTGCACGCACCAAATATTTAAGTGTGCAGTGTGCAAACGTCCACTTCAAGTGTGCACACACTCTCCTTTTTATTACTGTTTTACCAAAATCTTAAACAACCATATTATTCTATCCTAAATCTATTGTGTCCGTCAGCTAACATATCTATCTACGTAACATAGGGTCGGCTACTTAACAAAAATGTACTGACAGTAAATTACCCGTGGTCCAGAGGTAGGTTTACAGGTTTGTTGTGAAATTACCCAAGTGTGCAAAGACGCAGGGGAAAAAAACTCGAGTGTGCAGCTGCCGTACTTTCCATATTGGCATACATTGATCACAAGATAATAGGATTGCCAGTGTTATAAAACCTCCTTTGTTCTCTCGCCCTGGAATAAAAGAGTGTCTTTTTTATTTTAGAGAAGCCCTTGGTGAAGATGCCACCGTGGAAAAAGAAACCAGCTCCGATGTGGGGAGAGGTAAGGAGCAGGTGGAGCTAAGCCGAACCCGACTTGAGAAGCTGAGGAACGACGGTCTTGAGTTGGTCACGAACGTGAAGGTGGCAGGTGATGCAAGGGAAATGCAGCATCGGATACAAGAGGGTGAACATAGGCACACGAGGTAAGCAGTTTTATTGCTACAATCCGTAAATCAAGGGTAAATCTAGAGGCTGTACTCAATGGTCATTTACAACTAAAAATTTTGTGGGTACACGTTGTCTCACAGCTAACGTATATCCAACCCTACCAATGTGTATATAGCAATAACTTTCTAAATATCCTTTAATAACCTTCCCATCATATATAACGAAACATTTTAATTCAGGGTTGAAAAATTGGAGGCTGAATCCAAGACGTCGTCAGAGAAATTCGACGACATCAGTCGAAGGTGGGTGGCGACAGAGATGAAGGAAGTACCGCACGACCTGCATCAGATGCTTGTGGAACAGACACAAGCTTGTGATGCTGTTGTTGACGAGAAGAACAACTTGATCAACCAGCTTCAAATGGTTTGTTCCTCCTGTGCTGTGTGTATGAACACTGGTGCAAGACAATTTTTATCGCAAAATGGCCCTTGTGGTTGCAAGATTTGCGCTACTTTATGCAGTGTATATAATCCAATGTTATCCAATTAGCAGTATTTATATGATCAGCTTCCAATTTCTGTAATAAATAGTTTATATGTACTCTACTGAATTATTGATTAAACCCATAATCACATTTTTTTAATATTTCTAAATAAGCTTTTAATCCTGCTCGGAAACATAACAACTATTACTAAAATTGCAACTAGAAAGCTTGTATATTGCAAGGTGTCAAACTGTCAGATGATAGATTGTCGGTTTAAAAACCGCCTCCAGCTTGTCAGTTGTGTCCTTGAACAGGTACTAAGTGGTCATTGATTTACCTGTGGGTGAATAAATAAAAACTATAGCACTGTCTTCAACATACCATATAATAGAAGCGATAAACTGACTGAGGGCTCTTGGTAACTTGAAAATACCCCGTGTGTTAATGCCTTTTGTTATCCAACCCACCAAGACTAACCCTAGTATCATATCTTATCCAGTTACTTCAAATTGTAAACAAAAACTTTCCCTGATAGGAGTTAAAGCAAAAAGATGACGAATATGTGAAGGACTTAAAAAAGCAATCGGAAGATGTGGACCTGATGATAGAAAGAATGGAGGAGCAAGTGAAGAACCTCAACAAGTCATATCGGGATGAACTCATTCAAATTGAGGTGACTTTTAACTGGGAAAATTTGTTAATTTTTTTTGTACAATATTTTTTGACAGTGTATTATAAAGTAATACATTACAAATAAAAGTAACTGGAAAATTTCAGGATCGTTTAAAAAACAAACTTCTAGGAGAATTTAAAACAAGGGTCGCTTTAACAGATTTTGTAATGCAACTTATTTTTTTGAAATATAGTACTATATAAAGTTTTCGTATAATATATCTGTCAAACATGATTGTATAAAAAAAATTAAAACTATTCTTTTAACAAAAAACAACCATGTGTGAAAATCACTGTTTTTCCAAAATCATCAAATTTAATGCTACAGGTATTCTTGTATTTGCAAAAATTAAAAAATATCAGCTTTTAGAACTTCGTATTTTCCTAAGTAACCACAATTTATCTCTTAAACTTTGATCCAACATTGTAGTGTGTTGGTTGTATTATATCGGTACCGGTAGTCATATCACTCACTGGTTAGCAGAAAGACAGAGCTCTCCTGCCTTTAGTCATGGTTGCTTAATTAATACAGCGTTAGCCCGAGGTCCTATGTTCAAATTCCATACATACAGACATTTCCCACTACCAACATGCAATGTGTTACCTTTACTAAATCCCCCAGCTGATTAGATTTACAGAGTTATGTCTGTTTTATGGGCTTTATCATGTATCCTGTAATATGTTTTGTATTTTGTATATTCTGTATTCCGTATTCTTTTTTATAATATTTATCCGGAATAAATCCAATGGAAAGGAATACAGAATACGGAAATTAAGATAAAAATAGAAAAAATTATTTTTATCTTGTTTTCCGTATTCCTTTTCAATAAATTTAATCCGTATTCTATAATTTAAGCTATATTCTGTATTCCCTTTTTATGGAATTTATTTCGTATTCTATATTTTATGCTATATTCTGTATTTCCTTTTTATGGGATTTATTCTGATTCTATATTTCATGCTCTATATTGTGTATTCCTTTTTATGTGATTTATCTTGTATTCTATATTTTATGCTATATTCTGTATTCTTTTTATGGGATCTATCCTGTATTCTATTTTTTATCTTGTATAATGTATATCTTGTTTTCCTTTCTATGGGATTAACCCTTAACCAATATTCCGACAGAACTCCTTTTTGGAGGAGAGGTCCATGGTGTTGAAGAACAGCCGAGGCAAATGGGACTCGACGATGACTCAACGACGGGAGCGAGAAGAGGAGTACCTGAAGATGCGGTTTAAGCGAGTAGAGGATCACGAGTCACAACTCGATTCGCTAAGAACCCATGACACGGAGGAATACAACATGGTCAAGATTAAACTTGAGACCGATGTTCAGGTGATTGTTTTGAATATTCAGATTTGTAATGTGGTTAGGTGACTTGTTGTTGTATATAGATGCAAAAATGCATTATCCCTAGAGCTGTGCATGAAGGTTAGGATGCATATGTCTATGTGGATTAAAAATTGCAAGCGGTGTTATAAGCTGAAGAATACTACTGACTAGCTGGCTACTGGTTTCCAACCAAAAACCTTCCTGGTAATGCCTGACGCTATAATCTGCAGAAAAAAACTTTCCATAAAATAAGATTTTACCAATGGTTACATAGTATAGTATGATCATTCTATTTGTTTTTTTTATTCACATGTCAACCTCTTTTTAAAATGGCATATTTTGCCTACATAGGATAGGATATTAATGTTTATACCCTTTAGTTGGAAAACCAAGGGGGTTAACAAACGGGCAATCCTCAGATCACCTCGCAACCACTCTGAGGTTAACGGAGGTATTGCAGTGGGTTGTTTATGATTCACATGATCCTTTAATTTAGTAGAACCCATTAATCCGCTGGGTTCAGGCAATGCCCGTTATGTGTCCTACCCAAGGACACAACCGACTAGCTAGCGACCAGTTTCGAACCAGAAACCCTTTGGCGAAAACATGATGTACTAAACCAATGACTAAAGCTGCCAGACATATTAACGATCTGTTGAATACAGTGGAATTATACCACATATTCTATTTACCTTCAGATACTGGAACAGCAGTTGCAGCAAATGAAAGCCACCTACCAGCTAAACCAGGAAAAACTGGAATACAACTTCCAAGTCTTGAAGAAACGTGACGAAGAAAACACGATCACAAAATCACAACAAAAACGAAAAATAACAAGGTATGTATGGGATGTTCATTTTGGAAGCAAGATTCAATTTCGATACAAGTTGCATCATGCACAACACACTGCGATAGCTCCGGTAACCTGACAGTGGGTGCGAGATAACCACACGATTACCCGTTTGTTAACCCCCTTGCGTTTCCCATTGACGGGGATAAACATGAGTATACTATCTTTACACCACATTCCACGATTTATTGAGTTGAACTTGGATCATTGCTCTTCATTCAGGCTGCAAGACACTCTAAACAGCTTTCGACTGAAGCTAGGGAAACAAGAAAAACATTACAAGGAGGAAAATCAAAGTCTTGTCGATGAATATAAAAGAATAGCCGATCAGTATAAGGAGTTGCATAAGAAAATGAAGTAAGTTGAATCCAATTATTTTGCATGAAGCTTTAAGTGTAATTGTTATTGCAATTAGGTTTAATAGTGTAACATTGCACTTAGGAATACCTAGCTTTTAAATCTGAATAAACAATGTACCGGTATATAACAAAATAATACATAATTATTCAACCAATATGGAATAGACATTTTTTTAAGATTTAGGTTTCTCAGCCATGTTAATTTTTTTTTATCATTTTTCCCTGATGTGTAACCTTAACATGCTATACCATCTATTATTTTGCCATTTCTTTTCAATCTTTTCTTAATTTTGTTTTAGGGTGTGTGTATATGCCCTATGGCATACAATATTTAAGGGAACAATACTAAATTTATTTTGATCATTTAAGATATTTAACCTTTTTGTTGATGTCCTGTGACCCTTTGGTTTTCACAGGCACTTTTCAGCAACGGACTGGAAGAAATTTGAGAGCATTTGGGTAATGAATGAAGAAGAAGTCAAATCGCTGGTCAAGCAAGCTCTGAAAGCTGATCAAACCATCCACGAACAGCAACTCGGCCTGCAATGGCATCCACCTGATGTGTAAGTTCCTTGTGTGCAGAATGCTATGGAAAGTGGTGGAAATACAATCAGCTTTTCTGCACGCCTTTTTCTCTATTATTATCTATTATTAATAATCTTGATTTAATTTACTTATTATATTGGCTTGATTGAATTTCATTAAGTTAAATGTCTGTGTCTTATTTCGACCTCTATTACTATACATTTTGTATGTCTGCTGTAACTATTTTATTCTGTGTTTCTGATTCTTTATTATTATCATCACTAAAATCTTCATTTCTGACTCAATAAGCTCATGTAAAACTAAGACGATGGGAATCGGATGAAGCCCATCGTAAAGCTATTAGTACAATTTACATTACCCACAGTGGGAAAATGTTGCAGTGTTTGTTTGCAATATTTTTATTTAAAATTCTGCTGGGTTTTAGCATCATTCTTACCCTGCCCTTAAGATTAAAGCAGCTGGTTTTGATTACACTCCATTCCGACTGATGCTCTGATGTACTACCACTGGGCTATCTTGTCGAAAATGAACTTATTACAATGTCTCAATTATAACTAATTTCATTTCAGGTCCCTGCAGCTGTCTGGGCCGCTACAAAGCCAGCAAAAAGCCACAGCGGCCAGTGCACATGACTATGCAAGGGAAATAGTAGCAGCAGCAACAAGCAATATGGCAAGTACTGATGAAAGTCAGGCTAAAACCACCACAGTAAGTAGTTTTCATTGCAAATTAAAATCAGGACTGTAGCTTCTAGGCAAGAAAGTCTGACAGATTAGTCTGGTGGTTTAGTGCGTCGCCTTCCAGCCGAAAAGTTGCAAGTACAAAACTGGTCTCTAGCTGGCCAGTTTTGTCCTTGGACAAGGCACATAGACAGACATTTCCAGTTAACAGACATTGCCTCAACCCAGCGGATTATTGGGTTCTACCAAGTTGAAGGAACGTGTCTATCATATACAACACACTGCAATAGCTCCGGTAACCCGACGATGGGCGCGAGGTGATCTGACGATTGCCCGTGTGTTAACCCTTTGGTTTTCCCATTTACGAGGATAAACATGAATATCCTATACTTTCATAACATGTTACATTATAGGTTTACATTTTTCGCTTTTATACCACCACTGACCTTTTCCTTTCAAATGTGAAGTTATGCCACTTACACATATTTTTTTACTCAATTAAAATGGGTGATTGGGGCTTGTTAGACCATAACCTCTAGAGCTAAGTGACCCACTTGCAGGCAACAGTTGTTGCATCTTAGTAAATATTTCAGCGTCCTATAAATACCGAATGAGTGGTCATAAAAAGGAGTATTCGATTTATGTTCAGAACACGGAGAGTCAACTGTCTCTGGGTGCTGTGAAGCAGCTCTTGGAAGTTTTGTGCGATGAAGGAGGATTTCTGATGGAGGAGAAACTCAACAAACTTCTTCAACCTCTGCAAAGCGAAGAGCGCTCCCTCATTAGACTTGACGCCATATTCAAAGTGGGTGTTTTTTCCTGAAGAAGGGAATTAAATCCGGTGGTGTAATAGTTTAAAAATATAACTAGCAACTATAAAAGCGCTAGGTAAAATGATAACCTGCCTTATTGTTGCGAGAAAATGTGGGTCGTTATACTTATTTTTGCAACAGGTATTTTATTATGACTAAAACTTTTTACCATGTTTGAAGTATTTTTTTAGTATGCGTTGGCCGTTTTGTATTTTGACTATTTTGTGGATTTTGTCAATATCCACATTCGACTTTTTAACTTTGCTGTCCAAAGCAATTAATTTTTATTATAAAATCCATACTCTGGTTGTTTATTGGGCTAAGAAGCATAATAGAAATGTAAGATAGTCCTATTAATTATTGTGAGATATGAAAAGGTAAGATAGTCTTATTAATTATTGTAAGATATGGTAATGTAAGATAGTCTGAACAATTAGATCCTATTAATTAATTCCAATATTTTGTTGTTTTGGGATGTCATCTAATTTCCAATATGTTGTTACATTTCTCCTTTTATGGTTTTATCACTCTGACAAACTTGTGTATATCACCACAGGCGCTAAACATAGATACTGAGGAAGATGTGAACAAATTATCAAATTTTTTTCACGAACGGTTTGGCCCACTCAGTGCTCAGAATGGTAAGTTTTTTAATGTTTCTCTTATTTAACGAATATTTTGTTTATTTGATATAGTTGGATTATTTATATTGTTTTTATTAAACCCATTATTCACTGACTTCAAGCAACTTCCGGTCATTGCATCACCTAAAAGACATAATTAATATAGGATGGGATATTCATGTTTATCCCTGTGAACCAAGGGGGTTAAGACACGGTCAATCGTCAGTTCACCTTACGCCCACTGTCGGGTTACCATAGCTATTGCAGTGTGTTGTGTATGATTCACACATTCCTTTTAATTTTAACCCATTAATCCGCTCAGGCAATGTCCTTTAAGTGCCTTGCCCAATGACATAACCGAGTAGCTGGCACCAGTTTCGTACCTGAAACCCTTCGACTGAAAGGCAAAGCACTAACCAACCAAAGCTAATCAGTCTGTCAAGTCACCAGAAAGAAATAACACATCTACTCATTTGCCACAGAATCTGATGGGACACAAGCCACCGTCCACCCAAACGAAGTTCTACAGATCTTGAAAGATTTTGTCACTGAACACATCAAACCAATGAGGTAGTTTTATGCCCGTGTTTTATGCATAGTTTTTGTGTAGTATGATGCCAATGACCACCTATATTCAAGGATAGGATTCAAAAGGTTCACATGGGTTCGGTCGAACTCGTTCTTTAAACGTTGGGATAATCACCGATCAATTCTTGCTTTTTTTACAGACCTTCGACTTTTTAGGGAACCTGTTGTTAGTAAGTACGATACAAAAGAGAACCTGTTCTTAAAATTTTTAATCTTACAACTGACTATATCATAATACATCACAGGGACATTGAAATAAACAACTTAAAATGACCACACACGATCATATTGCTATTATATTTTCAGAGAGAGGCAAAAGTCGGTTGTGCGCAACAGCAACCTAGAGATGAGTGGACGTGATGCCTCGAATGATGCTGCGTATTGGGAGTCTCTGGCATCAGTCATCGATGATCGTAAACTTGACATGTGGGATGCTCTGATCGATGCGTTTACTAAATACCAGTAAGACTTATATACCAGCGTGTGAGATGTTAGATCCCATAGTTATATTAATAGCTAATGAAGAGTGAGCATTCTGCTACCCGTTATCCATTGTCTTAGGGCTAGGTATCATAAACTCTTGTTTAGTTAATTTTTTAAAGTTTTTCTATTTTTGTGTGTAAAGGATATCTTATTATTAATAATAATGGGAAATAAACAGGAAAATATTGCAAAACTACTTGATGTAAATGTAGACACAAAAATTAAATAAGGAAAATACTTGGACATTATAACATGCAATTATCATGTCCACTGTTTGGTCAAGAAAAAATTGCAGTGTGAATGAGACCAAGACATTTTTAGCTTTTATTCAACCCTTTATTCCACTAGGTTTCGCATTGTACCTTTTTATATAATATTCTCAAATGTTTCACCACTTTCTTTTTTGTACCAGCTCTGTTTTAACCGAGAGAGCAAATAAAATTCAAGAAACTGATGGTCTGCGGCAACAAAACGCTGAACTACGAATGTTGCTTCATCGGTACATTTCATCAAAGGTAAGATTTATTAATAATTTCTACTTTTCAGGGCTAATCTAGGGGTCGAGGGAATTATAATGGAGATTATATCATAGTTGATGCTTGGTTCAACACAATTTTTTAACAGAAGTTGGCCTGTCTAGTGGATTTAAATAAAGTAGTAGTGCAAAGTTTATTGTTATAGCACATTCACACACTGCAATACCTACAACACCCTTTGACAAGTAAACCAAGTGATCTTAAGATCGCTTGTGTTAATATTGCCAAGTTTTGTAAGACGTTTCTAAATTATAAAAAAAAATTACTTTTATTTGTCTATGCATATTAATATGTTCATTTTTCTGTCAATAGGTGAACCAAGAATTGGAGATTCCACCAACAAGAGTCCTCCAATTAGAATACAGCTAAATTCATTGGATATTTTATACACAGCTTACTGTGTGTTACTTTTACACATAATTGTCTTTTGTACTTGTTAACAATTGTTGAAAAACAAGAAATCGTTTGGTGTTTGACTTTTTAAACTTTATAACAGTACAGGATGTTGGAATATAGGTTTTGGTAAATCAAATAGTATAAAAGCCAGTCAGCCGAAAGGTTTAACAAATAAAATTAGTGTTAAACTAGCTGTTAAAGTCCTTGGGCAAGACTGTTGTAGCGACCACATGCGTTACATAAGATTTATGATCGCACAGCCGGCATTTGCGCTGACAATGCATCATCACTGAAATATTATTGTGAGGTTTACGCAGCTGTCAAATAATCTTGTTTATATAAGTTGATTTCACTTTTGCTCGAAAAAAACAAAGAGAGAGAGTCCTAACGCATTAAGTAACATCTTGTATGTGAAGAATACTGAGAGTATTTACCTGAAATCTATATATCATTGCAACATCTAACGATTTACTCGTAATTGGTACTAAGTTAATCGCCTCAATTGTTCAATACAATTGATGTTATAAAACTACTGAGGAGTTGATCGACGAACCACGAGATAGTAGTCAAGTCGAAGAGTCGTTTACGCAGAAAACCTCAATTAATTAAAGCACCTCCGAGAGTCGAGATAGCGCGTAGGGAATCGCAGATACCATCAGGTGTTGTAACCGGCTTACCTGGATGCCTACAAGGAACAATCTAGCGAAATAGGCAGCGACCTGCAACGGCTCCCTACACTGTTTTCGAATGTTGCTGCAAACCAGTGTTTAAAGCAGTGGTTCTCGATCTTTTTGACCTCGTGGCCCACCCGAGACCATTTAGAAAACGAACGGGCGTACTTCGCACCGGAAGTCAAAACAATATGCTAAATACTTTAATAATTTAGGAAAAATAATAAATTACTGTTTCTTGAGCGCTCTTGCTTTTTGAAAGTTAATGTAGAACTAACGTTGCAATGGAAAAGAACGAACTAAACACTAACCATTTAGTAGTTTATGATCTATGTATACTCTGTCGTAAATTTACGAAATGCAAGTGTGGCGCACCTAGCTAACCCCTGTGGCGCACCATTTGAGAAGCACTGGTTTAAAGGAACATACTTACAAAACACACCATGATCACAAGCGAGTTGGACAATTATTAGTGTTAAAAATGCCATTCGTTACTGTACTTCTACAAACTTAAAGGACAACCCAGAGTATAATATTCTTTAGAAGGATTGCCAGCAATCTCTAAGTTCGGCATTTTTGTAAGCTTGACCAGAGCAAAACTACCATTTACATATGCACATGTTGAACTTTATTATCGTCAATGCATATAGTACGCTGAAACAAAGGATTGTCAATCAGGTTGGAGTGTACAAAGAGTGTACTCTTGTATCATTTGATCTTCTTACAGTAGACCTACAGCAGCCAACCAATTAACAAAACAAGCGAAAATATATTTCCAACGCACAACACAAGCTACTACCAGGTTATATACAGATGGACCAAGGTTTCACCATTACCGAATTTGCATAAAATTGTTATTAGTCACAAGCTAAAAAAAGGAAGAATATTGGTCATTTTACTTTTTAATGCGCATGCACATCCATTATATAGCCACAGTAGTAGTAACAGAAATATTTCGTATTTTCAGCTGCCCACACTGCACACACTACATATACACAAGTTTAACCGTTCGTTTCGTAGTAAACTTAAGTTTTACTAATAGTTGGCCATTTATAACAGCCTTGCTTTACAGTTCAATTTCGTTCGATACACACATTTATTGGGCTGGCTGCCCAGATAAATGGCAGACGAGATACGGGTTGACGATCCGATTGCACATGTTGCAAGTTTGCTTGATGTAAACCTGGAATGGTTAAATGTTTAGATAGTAGATTAAACTTTATCCCGGTGTGTGGGTCAACATCTATGGTTAAAATACGAATAATCATCAGGTTATCTCTTGCCTGCCCAGTAAGGTTTAGGATATAGGATATTCATGTTTTTCCCCGTGAATGGGAAAACCCAGGGGGTTAACACACGGGCAATCGTCAGATCACCTCGCGCCCATCGTCGGGTTACCGGAGCTATTGCAGTGTGTTGTATATGATAGACACGTTCCTTCAATTTTGTAGAACCCATTAATCCGCTGGGTTCAGGCAATGTCCGTAAAGTGCCTTGCCCAAGGACACAACCGACTAGCTAGCGACCAGTTTCGAACCTGCAACTTTTCGATTGAAAGGCAACGCACTTAACCGCTAGACCACCGGGCCGGGTTGTTTCTAGGGTTTTTGTTATTATGTTGTAAAACTTTTGAAATGTATAAAACCACTGGATCAAGACAACACTCAATAAGTGCCATGTCCACAGTCTTACTAATAGTATTTCACTAATAGTAAGAACCATTGTTTTAACAACAGTTGTAATACACATTTCCACCATACTGATAGTAGTTCTTAGACACAGAGCAGAGCACAACCGGCCAATACACCCTTTCCGCCATTTTAATTGTAATTGCAGTGGATTGTTTGTATAAAACGGGATTTTTTGAGAGTTAACCCACCTTGCATGTGTTGCGAACGCACCACACGTTCCTACTTGCCCAGCCACGCAGGCAGCGTCTGCAAAAAAACTGGCCAAATTTTCGCTCCAAATCTCGTTCTTTCTTCGGTTCGTCCAGCACCACGACCACAGAATCATCGTCGCCGCTCGACACCACCTTTGTATTGCTTCCCTGCGACAACCACAATTCCGTTGACGGAGATTAGCAATAATTCCATAAGTCCTTAAATTTTTTAATCCACATATGCTACAGGAAAAACTAAAATGAGGGAATAATTGAAACTGTACACTGAAATAAAGATAAAAGCATTGGGTTTAGAGTAGGGTTAGTAAGATGAGGGTTTAGGGAATGGTTAGAAATAGCTTTTATAGTTTTAGTGAGCAGTATTTCTCCGCTCTTTTTGTGCCCTATGATACGAATTTATATTTTGTGTACCTCTGCAGCATTATGATGATTGGACAAACGGTGTTACAAAGTGGTGGTATGGTCAAACTATTAAAAGGACCCATTTATATACAGAGAGTACAGAAAACGAAGCTGGCAAGGTATCCAACGACGTAAGGCCCAAAAAAACACATTGTCTGGTTTGGAAAATTCATACACAGTCAATCGTATTATCATAAGTTATACTGAATTTTTACCTTGTTTTCAGTTTCTGTTTTTTCATCAAAATCCTCATCACATTTTGCATCGGTTGATTTGGCTTCTAATTCAGCTGCTTTCTACATTGATGATTAAAAAAGGTAACATTGCAGTCCAGAAGTTGTAAAAAACATACCGCACCTTTCGTTTTGCCGCCATGTAAGTACCGTAGTCAGAGCTTGAGATAGTTAACTGTTCCGACACGCCTTTCTGTTCATTGCTTTTCCCTGAATAACAGTTGAGAGTTTTTATTTAGCTTTAGTGGACAACACATGAAAATTGCTTTCCACGCTTATCCATCCTTACGTTGTTTTGGCACGTTTTCCTTCTGTTGTCGTTTTGACTGCGAGATGGGCTTACTGGAGACAGCGCGTGGAATATGGGGAGGGGCATCCGGACGAAGAACAGATCTGGTCACCATAAAGTTCGGTCGCCGCACGTTAACCATGGACTAGTATAAAAGAACATTTTTTATAAAGTCAGATTGCACAATGTACTTTCACTCTATAATGCACTTAACATGGAACAAGATATTCGGCCATGATTGATTTTAGAAGTGTAGGAATGAGAATATACATGAATTATTAAAACACATATGTTAGAACACAAACGTGGTAATTTAACCCAATTAATTTCAAGTCGGTAGTTTTGTGCATGCAAAATTGTATGCACTTACGCAGACAAACTTAATCAGGAAAATTGGCTTACGAAAAAAATAGCCCAACAC
>CH002903.1:473341-511006 GCA_000149265.1 Ciona savignyi | reverse complement strand
GTGTATTTTGACGAGGCTTGATGCGAACACCAGGACCCACGAAACCTGAGAAATACAGATGCAGAAACACACAAATCAAGAGAACCAATTCTACTTTTTTTATACTGATCTCGAAATCCATGGATTTGGTTTAATAACTACTTATCAGAGACTTCTTGAAGACAAATTGAATATTTTACAGATCATACCTCCACACACAACCGGTTTCCGCGGCTTTCCCTTCCAGCTGGCAGCCAACTCAAAGCGAATATCTGGAACCTGGGTCCCTGCGATTTAGTAAGAATGTTAGGACTTTCAATACTAAATTTAGAAATATAAGTTTGTTGTTTCATCGTCCAAAAATGGTTATATGATAGCTGTAGGTCTAAACTATTAATCCTGCATGTAGAAATCTGGAATGTGGAATGTTATGGATGCATTAGATAAAACCACAAGGTTTTAAAAACATTTTACCCTCTACTCAGTTAGTCCCCTACTTATATTGCTTATTTATTGCTTAGGATGAATACATATTTGTTATTTATATTTCTGAATTAAAAAAGTACTTCGTGTATATATGACATATCTAGGATAAGATAGAATATCTGTCTATGTTTAATCCCCTGAATGGAAAAACATGAGTTCTCACACAGGCAACATCAGATTATCTTTCAAATATGAAAGGAAGTGTTATTAACTTGTCAGATTACAGATGTCCGTTGTCAAGACTGTCCTTTAATTTTAATAATCTATTAATCCACTTGGTTCAGGTGATGTCCGCCGCTAAGTGCCTCACCGTAGAATATAACCAACTAACTAGTGACCAGTTTCGACCCTACAACCCTAAGAAAGGCAGAACACTATTGCACAAAGCTATTTGGTCTCATTCAGGTGGGAAGTATTTGTTATTGTTTGGATACCACATATGGAAGTAAGCATGCATTAAAATTCAAGACGAAAATAAAAATTAATTCAGCTCCAGTAACTTAAGGAAAGATACACCGGAGGATATTTAACAAGAAGTTTTAGGTTAAGTTAAAACAGTTAACTGTTGGTGCTTTGGGATTTAATGTGTATTTAAATAAAAACATAAGATTGCTACCTTTTTCCATAGTAGTTTTAGTTTGGGGGTGAGCATCACTGGTGCTCTTCCTACATAGTTGTAATTCCGGGTTCACTTGTTTCAGCAGTTGGACCAATTGTGCGCGTTTTAACGCTTCTGCTCTCAAGCCCGGCGATAAACTCTACATGGATTTTACACAGAACTTTGTTGGATAGTATTCTCTGGTGTATCGCTATAGGTAAGAACACACAGGGCAGTCTGACAATTGTCATGATCTCATATCCACAGATGGGTTAACAAACTATGTTTAGGATGGATACCATGCCAGTTTCCCATTAAATAACTTGGTTAAGACAATGAATGCCCAGTACATAACTTGCCTAAATATTACATCTGACTAGTTGTCAGTGGATAATTACTCATTCTAATCAACAAACCTGACACTACCTTACATGGAATCCAGTATTCAGGAATCCAAAAGGACTGTTTAACAGGACATACCGAACAACGAACGGAAGAACACAAATCGAATTAATATACAGTGGAGCTTGACGACCACCTCGATAACACGACCACCTCATTATCAGGACCACTTTATTGCGGTCCCAAATAATTTACTATGGCAATGCATTGCATTCTGTTTCAATAACGCGACCACCCCGGTTTCCAGACCAGGACCGCCATATTTTGGTCCAAAACTTCAAATTTAACTCCGCTAAAGCGACCACACGTGCTCAATAATGTGCTTTTGTCACCAAAATGATATGTTTAAATTCAAAACAATAGGATTACATAAGCGAGTACGCACACACAAAGAAAATTGTGGCAAACAGAACTAATTTTATAAGATAAATTTCAGAACTAACAGTTGTTTAAAATCTTTTTGCAAAAAATATTGGTATTTAGTTAAAATTTAGTAAAAAGGCAAGCGTTTTGGCTGCATATGACGACAACTTGCTTTAAAGCAAAATTCACTAACACGACCACCCCGCTAACGCGACCGCTTGATGACGGTCAGACGGTCCCATAGGTGGTCAGGTAAGCGGGGTTCAACTGTACTTAAATTTTAGCTATCGATATATGATGGTAAGAAATATTTACATAACAGATAAGACTTTTAAAATATGAATTACTCTTTATACTATGTAGTGACATTCGCGGCTTGTGTCATATTTGTTGTACAAAATATTAAGTTTTGTTAAACTGTTTAATTAGGCCATTATTGTATGCTGCACAGCTGTGTGCGCCTTTTTCAAAAACCCTTGTAAATCATTTCCTCTGCGTGCCAACGCGCTATTATTCCCAACATTTCCTATATGATCTTTCCCACACATTGTTCCATACAAGCGTTGTGTGTCTAAACTCATTGTATAGATTATCGAAATCGCGTTTTGGAATAAGGACCAAAATAAATTGCCTGCTTGGAGCTTGGCTCCGGGCATGTCCAGTTAATCAGTTTAACTGTATTTGTTTTACTGTATTAGTTTATAAGATACAGTAAAGAAACCTTCCGAGACGGAGTCAATTCGGAGTCTTAAGTAGTTGGAGAACTCATGGCAGGTTCAGTGCAAGGTATAAGCTCGCCAACCGACCACTAAAGCACCTAATTCTACACACGTAGGTACCCTTGCAAAATCATAATTTCATTGCAGTGACAATCGAGGCTCTTATGACATATTTTTTGCACATTATATAAGTTATGTTAAAGTTGTTGCAGTGGGCGTTTAATGGACGGCTGTTTCCCTTGTCACTCATTTCCTCTGCGTGTCAACCGGCAGTACCGGCTACAATCCCCAAACCAATGCTTCCTACATAATCCTATCCACACATTACGTCATACGTGGCAAGCTAACGTTTTGTGTATAAACTCATTGTATTACTCATTATCAAAAACGCGTTTTGAAATGTGGACCTAAGAACTGCCTGCTTGGAGCCTTAAATCCAAGCATGTATAACGAACCAGTTTACTTGTACCTATGCATTGTACTATCTTAGCTTGCAATATAACAATAAAGAAACTTTTTGTAAGGAGTCGGATTGCAAGTCATTAAGAGTTTTGGCTAAGGGCTATTAGTTGGGGGACCTGCGGTCAGATTTAGTGCAAGCAATAGGGGAATAGGCGCTAACACAAGCCTTAACTAAGCAAGTAATGAAGATTCCCAAATTATATAGTTTTTTGCAGTCCAACCAATAATTAAAATCCATGCACACAACTATTTAACCGCATTTTCCATTATTTTTGAAAGATTCAATGCGACCAAAAACAACACTTTTTCGTCCAAAAGTGGATAAAAAACACTGCAGATCTGACATTTCGTTTTGGGAAGATTATGGGGAATTCCCCTAAACTATTGCAGAAGAATCGCGGCAACGCGCTTTGCGCACTTTCCAGCTGACATTCTTGAAAGTTACGATCCGATTGTGCAATCATTCTGGTCTAAGCGCTCGTTATCGTAAGGTTCAGTTGATATCGTACAGCAATTTCAGTTTGCGAGGATTTTAGGCGACCTATTATGTAGGCCTAAGAAACGTGAAAAGGAATTCAGACGAACTGATTACAAAGACAACTGACCACGGAGACAAAAACTTCAAATCAAGATTGGCCGACTTTCGCTCAAACTATAGTCGGTCAGCTCTCATTTTTTTACTGTAGATTTTGAAGTAGAATGTTCTCCTGATGCTACTTAAATTCTTATTCTTGCACATCTGGTACAGTTTTCCGACATTTTTCTTAAACTGTTCAAATTTGGTATTAGGTCTATGTAAGATTTCCCGTGGCAAAGTGTTTTTTACTTTAATTTTATATTGTTCAAATCAGTCACGAAAATTATGTTGAGAAACATTATCGGCACTGAAAATGTCAAAAATCGGGCGACCTTTTTACTTCGTCTGGTTAATTTACCCTAAATATATCACTATACATCGAATTCCTAATATCATGTATCTTTTACAGTTTTATCTCTTTTCTGCGTTTATGTTTGGCATTTTGGGATTTACTGAAAAATAGTTCAGGTGGATATGGAAATCACGCAACTCTTTTCGTGTTAAGCTTCTGATTCAATTTATGGTGGTTTGAAATAGGCCTATCTAGTTATTTTGAACGCGTGCTAATAATGTAAAAATGGCAATACCGAACTATCCCAACCTGTTCTATTCGTATACAGCGTCTCGTTCGTGCAATTATAGGATATCTATACAGGTTTTATTCCCGTGAATGGAAAAAAGGCATAAAGTTATAACATGGATGATCGCTAGATTAAAGTAGTGCCCATTAAAGGAATTATCGACAAAGCATTTACCTTGTGCCTAATACACGAAACCACAATTTTAAAGTAAAGGTTGCTAAGTACTTTGGTACACGAACATAAGTGGGGACTTATCTATGCCTAATGTAGGCCTAATGGGTCGCGGTACAAATTTTTTAAGGCCATAGGATTAAATTTGCGAAATACAAGATGCAACAAATAAACAGCGACACAAACCTGCCACATTGCGTTATTACGCAATGGACTTCCCAGCGCTTCTACTGGCCCTTCTTTTAAATTCATTCTGGCGTTTTGTTCATCTGCATAAGACACCCGATTTAAAATTTTTGATTTCAAACTTGTTCTTCAACTCACCTTTCGGCTTCTTTGTAGCAAGTCTTAGCATTGATTTTGTATTCATTTTGTACTTTTTTTTCTAAAAACTTGTCTGTAAAAGTAAGAGTAAATATAAAAGTTGGTTAATTGTGTCCTATTTTTACAAGACTAAGCTTTCCCTTGCGTTTCAAAGCACTTCTGAAAACCAGCGCGGCTCCAACGCGTACTAGATTTACCACACAAGTAACAGTTTCAATAATTAAAAGCGTGGCCGCAAAATTCTTACAGCGGCTGGCTCGTGTTTATTCGTTTGGAGCAAGAACTTAAAAATGAGTTCTTGTTTAACTTTTTTCAATGTTTATCTCAATATAGAACCGCTAGTTTATAGATAATGGTACTTCCATACCGTAAAAGCTGTAAAAATTGAAAATTGCCTTATCGATTTATAATGGAATTGAATTACCTTTTGCAACGTCTCAATGACAAAAGTGACTTATGGTTTTAGATATAACTATCTTACTACACTATCCTACAATACCATATTTTGATGCCAAAATGTTAAGCGGGCAAAGCATACCAGTTCAACATTTCCGACGTATCAATATTATGTCAATTTATACGACGAATAAGTTGTTTGTGTGTTTCACTTGTGCAATACAAAAATGTACAAAGGTTTAGAGCTAGGACAATGCCATAATGTAAAGACAACCCGGTATAGATGGTTTACACTTTTGCAAGTCATTGTGCGAATCAATTTTCCTTAGTCATTATGCGTGGACATTTAAACAATTGTGGGAAGCGTTGGGGCGTATACCTTTGTCATGTGTCGCTCGCGTTGTTGTGAGAGAGAAAGGAAGCTTACCATTTTTGCTTGAAACTCGAGGCACCTCTATTGTGAGGTTACGTAAGCTTAGGGCTTTTGATCGTTGTTTGCTCTGTAGTGGCCTGATCGGAGACGGGGCTGCTGTTCAATAGTACGGCGATATTTGCAGGTGCTGACGAGGATGTGGTTAATGCCGCGTAAAACAGACTCAGCTAGCAGTCGAGAGGGTACACGGTGACTTAATTTGCTCCCACGTTTGCGATTAAACTTCAAAGTACTTCAAGCCGCTTATCTCTAGCAGGACAATTAGTCAAATGTCAGGTAAATATGGAATATAGGTTAGTTAGTCTGTAAAAAGGTAAACAAGGCGTAGAATCGTTAATAGCGAGTTTTCCTTGTACTTTTCCATTGTAAGTCGCTTATGACTATATCGTTTACTCAGCCAACAGTCTTTTAGTGCCTGAAGTCAGTGCAATGGTTATCTAAGTGACGACTGCATATAACTAAACACCGTGTGCATTACAGAAGGATATCGGTTTATTGATTAATCTAATCATGCCCCGACCAAACGTGCAGACGGGAACTACGCCCATCGAATCCAAGCGACCATGCAGTTTGCATGGATGCACCAAAGGGTAAGCATTGTGATTTCAATCTATAAAGTGCGGCGAATTATTAGACATAGTGTTTAATATAAAATTATTAAAACAATATCTTTGTTAGTCTGAGCCAGATATGTTCAACTAGTGGTCCTTGTTTGGACTGAATTCTTCTTTTACGTCTTCTGTCAATAATGAATATCTGCCCAAAAATGCCGTTCTCTTTGTAATTTTATATATGTATGGAATTCCATTTAATTTATAAATTTGTCACTGCATATAAAATAAATTTTATTTAACATCTCTAAGACTTTTAACTGGATTATTAAATACGTATTATCTACTCTATATAAAACTATAGTTTTTACTTGATTTGCCGGTTTATTTCTGTTATGGTAGAGCGTTAAAGCAGACTGGTTTAGGTGGGTTAATTGCGCTTCTGGTAATTTACTAAAACCGGCAACTATATTTTGTTATTGTTTGTTCTAAATTAATCTACTGAAAATGTTGTCAGTTTTTATATTTTTATTATGTGTGTAAGGCCAGGCGACATAATATACTAGCGTGCCCGTTTATAAACAAAATAAGTGCGCCGGGTTGCGAGCGTGAGTGTTGACCCGGCCAAAGAAAACAGAATATAATACCGAAACGTATTGTTATTACTGATATTTTACACAGACAACTGCTTGAATACTTCGAAAACACGTTTGATTTAGATGAGTGGTTATTTTCTTCACTTAAAGGTAAGAATTAGTTTTTTTTCCAAACAAAACATGTGGTTTCTTTTTAAGCCATTTCAGTGTACGGCCAAGTCGTAACATATAGGTCACATGTTATGCGCTGTTTCTATGAATAGACCAACAATTACGCCATTCTAAAGGCTGGTTAATGTTGCGTATCCGCTTTTCGCGGGTTATTAAAGAGAGAAATGTTTTTACTTTGGGAGGTAGTAAGGCTGAGACATGTCGTCGCCAGATAAATTGTATGAAACGTCAGTGGTGCAAAAATGCGTATATCGGAAATCAAAGGAATTGAAGTTAACCAAGCTTAGAAATTAAAAACGGCACACAAAATCAAATCGTTAATAAAGTTTTAGAATTGTTTACAGTTAATAAATTTTTAAAATTGTTTGCATTTAAACTTGGCGAATAAAAATAGTGTACGGTTAAGCCAAATGAAACTATTTACTTAAGGCTGATAACTATGAGTTCCCTTTAAATCCGAAGAGAATAAATCGAAGAGAATACTTTTTGATTTACAACATGTTTTCTTTATTTTTTCCTTCGTCGCGCAATGAAAGCAGGCATGTCCGGTAGCGAGGTCATTTGGTAGAACGGGTTATCCAATCAAGTTAACCTTTCAGTAATCCTAATTGACATGTTGATAGTGACCTTTAACAGGTTCATTTTCAACATTTTGGCGTTTTCGCCGATATCTCCTGATTTTAAAGACATTTTTGATCGGTCCTTTTTTTTAAAGTTAAAGTTTAAAATATTGTATAACATCACGTAAGGAAAAAACGCAATTATTTAAAATAATAGTCTACAATACACGAAAATTCACTATTATTACGCGTCCTATTATGACGCGTAATACACTATTATTTCGCGAAGAAAAAAACAAACTTAGAAAAAAGGCGCTACCCAGTACTAAACGGCGGTCGGCGTCGAGGTTAAAGTTGAAAATGCTAGAAAATATATTCAACTTACTGTATAGCGCTCACGCTATTAAATATATAAATATATATATATATATTTAAGTTATACGCAAACGTTATTAGCGCTATAGTTTTTTGGATGCTAAAGACACAATTGTGACGTACCACGTACCAGTCATGTGATCCGTTTAACCAATCACGCAAGCAAAACGACACGCGCGTTTCTACTTCAATTTATAACATTTTCATTGTTGTATTTGTACTTTTATTAGCATCAACCACGCAAACCAAAATTAATGCAATAAAATAAGCCAGCACTTCCAGTGCAATAACTTCCTTCCAAAGGAACGTGTAAATTATACACAACAGACTGCAATAGCTTTGATAACCAGCGGTGCGCGCGAGAAGATCTAAAAATTGCCCGTGCGTTCACCTCCTTGGTTTTTCCATTCACGAAGATAAACATGAATATTTTATCCAGTCTTATTCAATTTACAAAAATAACAAGCACCAACACGATTTCCTGCTTACCTGTCAAAATTGACGATAAAAAGTAAAAGCATTTTTTTACAGATTGAATAAAATGCTCAAAGGATCTCAAGTGACATATTAATATGACTGAAATTCTAACTTAATAACTGTACAGCTAACCATTTAATGTTCACGTTTAGATGAAGAATATTTCTACAAATGTCCCGACCGGTTACGATTGCCGTTGGTGTTTTATTATTGCCACACATCGGTACTTTACATCCATAAGCTGACCTTGGCTGGCTTGATAACGGTAAAATGATTTTAATTTTCATAAGTTTATTTAGATAGCACTTTTTTTTCAGCACTAGTACCAACATCTTTCAAGGATATGTATATGTTATCCTATCGGATTTGAAATTTTTAAGTTGTGTTATCAAACAGGTAATCATCAGATTACAATATCTTCACCCCTAGATTATTGAAGTTATTGCAGTTTATTGCTTATGATTGAAACGCTTCTATTATTTAAGTTCTATCCATTAACTTACTGCGTTAAGGCAATGTCTATGAAGTGCCTTGAGCAAGGTCTGGCCCGTTGGTCTAACAGTTAAGTGTGTTGCCTTTTAATCGAAAGGTTGCAGGTGCGAAACTGGTCGCTAGCTTGTCGGTTGTGTCCTTGGGCAAGGCACTTTACAGACATTGCCTGAACCCAGCGGATTAATGGGTTCTACCAAATTAAAGGAACGTGTCTATCCTATCCAACACACTGCAATAGCTCCGGTAACCCGACGATGGGCGCGAGGTGATCTGATTGCCCGTGTGTTAACTCCCTTGGTTTTCCCATTCACGGGGATAAAGATATCCTATCCTATCCTAAGGACACAAGCGAATACAGGTATGTCATCAGCTAGTTTCAATTAACCACCTTTCTTCTAAAGGCCAACTATCTTTAATGTTTGTGGTGCTAGTCTCTTATACAACACACCACAAAAGCTTCGGCAACCCGACTTTGATAAAAAATAAAGAAACAGGAAGTGTTCTATCGCTCAGAAATTTATATTGTATTAAATCTGGCAACAAATTGTGGCCATGTTAAAATGCAAATAATTCTCATATCCTTGATAAACATTAGCATTATATACCATTTCTCCCATTTGATTTATTGTTTTAATTATAAATTTTTATTAAAAGTGATTTAATTGTGAAATTCATAGGAGAGAGTGAATGAAGATTTTGAGGCGATGTTTGAGACTGGTGTAGATGAAATGTCTTGGGATGACACCGAGAATTTCCGCATGGGTGGTGCTTATCAGTGGCCTTCTATATCCGAAATCATTGAGTACAGAAAAAAGGTAAATTGTTGGATGAAACTAGACAACATGTAGTAATAAATGGAAATTGTAGACATTTTTTTAAGTATTTAACACACCAGCGAAGATTTGACCATAGGCGCTAGTTATCTAATTACTACGATAAATGTTTCATTTTTTCTATCTTTGTCATGTATAAATCCTGTAATGTGGGTTACCCCACATAAAAATAACACACCCATCCAATTGCCTTTCCAAGAAGCCTAGTAAGTAGTAGGTGATTGAAAAAACCTTGATTGGCTGTTATCAGTGTTGAGGTTCTGACACTTCGTAGTACATCTATATAAAAGAAAAAATCCAACAAAGCAACAATGTAAAAATAAACCACCTAATACAGGTAGAAGATGTTTTTTGTTGTTTAAGATTTCCCTTTTTTAGGTTCGGAAGATTGTATGCTCAGTGATCGAAAACACAGAGCTTATTTTCCCAGTGACAGAAAAGAGTCCTTTATGGGCTATTTGGCTTGCCATTGAGCACGAGCGAATACACTTCGAGACGTCGGCTGTTCTTATTCGTCAACTACCAATACATATGGTCACAAAGCCTTCGGGGTGGAAGTATGGACCATTAACATGGGGTAGGTTGAGTAATTCATATTTATTAATTGCCTATATTAAAGCTATTTATAAAATAGGATACAGTGCTCATAGCACATCGATATAGGCTTAGTGATAGAATACTTGGCTTAAAAATTATGCATTAAGTGCCACATCCTGTCCCAACTTATCTGGAAGATGGTTTGATATATGCTACTACTAAGGTATCCGTACAAAGTTATTACTAATATCACCATGTGCCAGTGTATCTTACTGTGTTTATTGGTACTACACTTACAATACCATCATGTCTATACCTAAAAAAGGATACAAAGTAACTTTCTTTCTATAGGAATTCTATTCCATTAAAATAAAGCATGCACGATTAAAAACCGGCATTTTACTTACATTTACACCAGGTAAACCAATTGAAAACAACCCAATGATTCGACAAAAGTCACAAACAGTTGTTTTGGGTAAAAGTGAGGACTGTGCAGTTTACGGATGGGATAATGAATATGGAAGACAGGGAGTTTTGGGTAATACCTTTTCTAAGAGTTTATATTTAATCCACATACTGGCTCCCAGATAGCCCTGGAAGTTTATGGTACCATTGGCTCATTCCCTTAGCTGGTACAGTTGCTTTTATATTTGAAAAATTTTATTGGGTTTGAATTTCGGTTGATTTTCTGTTATTGTTTTGATTTCTGTTTATTGTTTAATTGGTTAATTAATGTGTTGTTCTTCATCCGAAAGGCTGTAGGATCAAAAATGGCCTCTATCTGGTTAGTTGTGTCATTGGGGAAGTTACTTAGCTGACTTTGCCTGGGCACAAAAAAAGGAAGAATGGTTTGTCCTAAAACTAAAAGAACGTCTCAATAATATACAACACACTGCAATGGCTCCGGGAACCCACTGGTGGAAAAGAGTTTATCTTTATTTATCTTTATATATCCTAAGCCCTTGGTTGTTTTGAAGCAGTTTACCAGGTTTCGCTCCCATAATTTTTCTTGGTCTAACACATTGCCTGCATATTCTCATGTATAGTTTGTTGTTTTAGTGTTCCTGCATTCGAGGCTTCCAAGTACAAGGTGACAAACCGTGAGATGTTGGAATTCGTGCAAGAAGAAGGCTATGCTAATAAGGAGTATTGGTCTAACGAAGGCTGGGAATGGCGCACTTACCGAGAAGCAAAGTAATGTTGATTACTAGTGTGTACGCTTTTAGACTTATCTTTCTTTTTTTGACTATTTTACCGGAAGGAGATTGCAGTCCTCATCTAGCAAGTGAAAGACATGCTCACAACCTTTTAATATTTAATAACCTTACTTTTTAATACCATGTTCCGTCAACATCAACTGTAGATTACAATATCTACCGTGTTCCTTATAGTAACATGGTATATTGCAGGCACCCGCAATTTTGGGTTTGTCACGAGGGTTGCAAGTCAAACTGTGGTGGCCAACTGGCCACATACACGCATTGTGGAGACAAAGTCATGGAGAATGGGTATAACTTGGAACAAAATTCCAATGTTGTAACATACAGGTTTGTATTTATTTTAAGTTTGTACTAATAAAATGCAGGTTAATATAGGATAACTGTTTTACTTTTATTATGATTGAAATTTTGGCAACTCGTATGATAGGATGTAAAGTGTTTCATAAATGTTAAATTCTTATATACAGTTCATACGCCAACCTTTAGCAGCATACCACTTTCTTTTAGGTATTGTACTCTATTTTTACTGTCCGCTTGTAAACAATCAATAGATTCCGATACATTTTTAATTTTTTATAAATCTTCTAAGTTTATTTTACAGACTTCGTCTTTTGTTTGACATCGTGCCACTACCAATGGACTGGCCCGTGGTAGTAAATTTCCATGAAGCGCAAGCCTTCTGCCGTTGGAAAGGGAAGGGCTACCGGCTTCTCTCGCAAGCCGAGCAGACCATAATTAGAGATCTTCCGGTGTATTCCAACAAAGACATTACCACAGAGCCAATATTTAACGAAAATGTGACAAAGAATTACAACATCAATATGGCCTACGGCTCAAGCACAGTAAGTTTTGTCTCTTCAAAATTAGAAGTCGTTTATTAATTCTTACACCTGGAAGGTGAAGTCTGTTTAAGTGTGTTAATAAAACTTCAAAGGTCTGCAAACGTTATTTGAAATGTCATTTGACGGTTCGCAAAGAGCAAACATTTTTTACTGGTTTGCAAACAGCTTTTGTGGGTTTTGAAATGATGAATGTCAGTTTCACAATGAATAAGATGAGAGTGGTATAGCACCATAATTGTGTGTGAAGAGATAATGAATGACGGTTTAACAATGAATGAAATTTAATTTGATGAATTATATAGCACCGTAGATATGTGATGATGATAAGATTATGAACATATAAATAATGTATAAAATTTGAGATATAGCATTTATAGAAGTGTTTTTATTTTCTTTAAAACAAAACTAAAACAATATTTCCTAAAATCCAAACAAACGTTGATTACAATTCACTACCTTTTTCCCTTTTTAAGGGTAACTTTCAGTATGTCAACGGCCATTTTTGATTTACTGTATTATTGAATTAGTAAACAAACTTTCTTTAACATCCTAGCATTGTAAGGTTAATTGACGAGAGCATAGGCTGCCAACTAAATACTTGTTAGATCAAACCAGCTGCTCGATGGTCATTTGTGTCTTTGAACCGATTACCTGAACCCAATGGTTTAATGTCGCGACTTTAGTTAGTTTATTTAAACTATTGAACCGTCTCCATTGTATTTTAATAAACACCAAATTGCCTTAGCTCTGGTAACTCGACTGGTCCTGAGGTAATCATGACAATTGCCTTGTTATAACTCTCCGAATGTATTTCCAATCTTACTGAATTGAAACATAACTATCCTATTCTATCTATATGCATGTCAGTTATACCTAACTTTACGTTTTCAATCCCATGAAAGAAAAAAATATATACCGGTACATTTTATATTTTAAACCAATACCATATTATGTACTCCTAACAACGTTACAACTTGTAAAAAATTGTGGTTTTTACTTCACAGCCAGTGAACATGTACCCACCTACACGTGATGGATTCTGTGATGTGCTGGGTAATGTGTGGGACTGGGTAGAGGACCATTTCAATGGCTTTCCTGGGTTCAAAGTCAATCGATTCTACCACGATTATTCTATCACCCAGTTTGACGGAAAACACAATTTTATATTGGCAAGTTCTTTAAATAGATTTTATATTTTATGTCCGGCCCGTTGGTCTAACGGTTAAGTGCGTCGCCTTTCAATCGAAAGGTTTCAGGTACAAAACTGGTCGTTAGCTAGTAGGTTGTGTATTTTATGGGTTTTTATGGGTTCTACCAGCGGATTTATGGGTTCTACCAAATTGAAGGAACGTGTCTATCATATACAACACACTGCAATAGCTCCGGTAACCCGACAAAGGGCGCGAGGTGATCTGACGATTACCCGTGTGTTAACCCCCTTGGTTTTCCCATTCACGGGGATAAAGATGAATATCCTATCCTATCCTATCCTATATTGTATTAGAATGTGACCTTGATGGTTACTATATTTTATAGGTCCATTTTTATACAGGTATTATCGAAAATTGTCAGAATGCCACATGATTAAATTAGACTAAAACATGCAAATATGATTTAGCTTTAAAACAATGGTATAGAAATAATTCTGATATTTGACAAGTATTTCTTACAAAAAACAACGATTTTCTACTTTACATACAAAAAAACTACCAAATGAAATTATATCATTTCATATGAGCGTTGTTATGCACAAGAAAACAGATCTCACAGAAAATAAATAAATTCACATAGATTAAGAGGGGGATGGAAATTATCATGTTTATTGTTTATTTTAACCATCTGTGAAATGACTTAATGACATCTAATTTACACTCAACCTGGTATACTTTAAAACTTCTCTAAAACCGTCTAAAAATAAAATTTTAACATGTGTAGAAAGGATTGTTTAATGCAGTCAATAAACCTTTTGGCTGATGAATAAATGTAATTTCATTGACAAAAAGCACTAAAAATTAGTTGAGGATGCAATACCAAATATACAATAGAAAATACTGACACCAAAGGAAACAAATTTTAACATTTCGACATGACAAAAGTCAAAGAAAAACACGTAAAAGGCCAATATTTCATAAACATTATTGAGCTAATAATAAACTGACATTTGACATTATTATAAGTACAGTATTTTAACATAAAATGGTCATTGGAGCATTTTTTAATGAGGTTTGTGAGAAATTATGTGTTATCTGCTGTTCTATTTCCTTTTAACTACATCATCCACATCCATAAAAGCATTTACAAGATCAATTTAATTTTATTCTGTACTGTTTTTTTACAATTAACTGTTTAAAATCACACATTTTGTTGGAAAAATGTTTTATTAATTTATCAGCAAAAAATTAGTGGTGGAATCCAATATTTTAAAGCAAAATTATTTTTGCATGTCGTAGTCCCTTCAAGCAGACTTTTGGCAATTTGATATTTCGCTGTGTAATACTGTATCAGTTAACTGTGGTGAAAATTTATATAAATGCACAGCTCAAATGACATACTCTGATGACATGGTGTTTCATTTGTTTGTTTATAACAGGGTGGCAGCTGGGTTACAACTGGCACGGAGGCATCACAGTTTGGGAGGTATGCCTTCCGCAGGCATTTCATGCAGCTTGCCGGCTTTAGACTAGCCAGAACGTTGGATGGCAAGAAAACACCCGTGGTTGTAGTGAAACCGCCGTCATATAATATAGAACAAAACTCACAAGGTATTTTTTTAAACGCATAGTTCCTAGTCTACTATATTAAAAAAATAGTGCCGGAAATCGCATTTCTTTGCCATATTTTTTGCTTATTTAATTGAAGGATGACTAAAAAACGTTAAATAGTGAACTTGAAACCTAATATAATATATACAATACTGTAGTATTTTTGTATTCTAAATTTGCTTTTAAAATTTTTAAATAATTTTCAAAATCTTCAGACTGCCACAAAAGTGTGTCCACACATGGAGTGGAAGCAGTTTATTCCAACACTTCAAATCTGTATTATGCTGAAAAAAGTGCGTCAAAGTTAATAGAGCAAACTGTACAGCATTATTCAGCCAAGAATGAGTGTTACGGCGAGTGGCATGCACTGTATGCGAGAATATGCGCAATGGCAGAAAAAACTGCCAATGAAATCAAAACCAACCAAGTTTTATTGGTCGGTTGTGGAGATGGAAAACTTGCATTTGATTTGTCTTCTTCATTTGAAAAAGTAAGATAATTGGATATTCATGTTTTATCCCTTTGAGTAATGAAAATTAGCATTATATAATGGACAATCATCAGACTACCGGAGCTATTGCAGTATTTTTATTATATATTTTAAGACGTTTCCACCGATTTGATTTTTACTGTTTTATTTTCAACCAGGTTCTGGCTTGCGACCCCTCAACACTCGGCATCTACATTGCGCAACATTTGAAGGAAAAAGGCAAATTCACAATTGAATCAAGTAAGTGGTGTCATGTTCAGCTCGTAAACGAGTGGTAAGATAGGATTACCTGTTGCTCGCAGTCGGCTTATCGTTGGTATTTCAGGCTATTAATTATGACATCGCTTCAGTTTTTGGTCAAGCAGACAACGGGTTTCGGTTCATGTGGTGTTACAAAGATATTCGGGAAAATATTTTTGTTAATTTTTATTTTGTAGTGTCATTAAATAATTGTCACCGCCGAAAATGGGGTGACAAACATGCAAATCGAAAAACCAGACCCGGTAAAAAAATCACAAATGTTTTTAGGATAGGATAGGATAGTCATGTTTATCCCTGTGAATGGGAAAACCAAGGGGTTAACACACGGGCAATCGTCTCGCGCCCACTGTCGGGTTATCGGAGCTTTTGCAGTGTGTTGTGTATGATTCACAAATTCCTTCAATTTAGTAGAACCCATTAATCCCCTGAGTTCGGTCAATTTCAGTTTACTGCCTTGCCCAAAGACCCAGCTGACTAGCTAGCGACCAGTTTTAGAAGGCGTTGCACCAACTCATCAGACTAATCGTCAGACTAGTTAGATGGAGAGATTTCTATGTTCGAACTTGTGTATAAAACTTAAGATTTCCTCTGCATTACTACTTTGGTCCCTTACCTTGTTTTGACCCATTGCCCTCACAGATGGCATACTTAGTGCTCGAATTGTCAACGGAAACTCTCAAACAACGGTTTCAATTCCTACGAACGCTATCTCTGATCGGGTTGAATTTAAGCAGGTACGCACATATAAAATGTACATGACAGGTTTAGGTGGGATCCCCACCATTACTGTTTGTCTATGTATGTGTACTTTTGTGTCTGAGCAGTGACGGATAATACTTAAAGAAATTGGATTGAAATTTGTGGTTACAAATTACAAGTGTGGAAAATAATTAAAAAAACGAAATAGTGTCGGACATCACTTCAGTTTCTTTAAACCAAGCAATTCAATGGCTTTAGCATTGTCCGTAAAATGCCCTTCTCTTTGGACACAAGTAACTTGTAAGCTTATATGCTATATGAATGGGGACCAATGAATTTCTAGTTTAGTTAGTCCAATTGTCACTAAAGTATGTGGTGTTCTCAGGATAGGGTTGCAATGTTTATAGAATAGAATAGGATGCATATGTTTGTTCAAACCTTTAAACAAATGAATTCAGACAATGTCAAAGACTTTTCCAAGCAATATCTGACATTTACACAAAAAATATTAGTGATTTTGATCCAAAAACCTTTGAATAATGATTCAAAAATAAGTTACTCGCAACACTTCGAATCTGTATTATAAACTTTTTTTTTATTGCAGCTTTCCTGGTTGCCTTACGAAGTGCGTGGGTTTAAGCTGGTCATCTGTACGTTAATCGACCGGGATCCGAATCCACATGGTAAGCAATGCGCAATATGGTTCAACTAGTTATGTAAAATGCCCATGTTTTATTTATTCCAATGAGTAGAAAATGTAATGGTGTTTTTAAAACGGACATTATGAGATCACCTAGCGAATACACTGTTAAGTGCGTTGCGTTAAGTCCGCAGATCAGCAGTGATCTAAAATGCCATTTTATTAAAAAGAAAGGTAAGCTCACGCGTATTATGTTATGGTAAATAGATCAAACTCAGGTGCTTGCCAATCAAATGTATTCTTCGGCAAGATACCTTGCAAACATTACTAAAACCAAGTTGTTTAATGAATTAAAACAAAATTGAAGTATTAAGTTAAACTTCTGTAGGTTTAAGTTCGTCCGACTAATTACTCCCTTTACATTTTGCATTCCCTATGAAAAAAGATAAGTATCGCATTTAGCTGGTCCATTGTGATGGTTCTACCCGATTCTGTGTATAACAAAATCCTAAAAAACGCCTTACTTCTCCAAACGCAAAAAGTTTGCCGCATCAAATGATCCGCATCAAATAACAACCGATTCCTCCACAGCTTGGTTGCTGCGGATACGTGACCTTCTGACAGGCATTCCCGGCGGCACTGCCATAGTTGTCGGTAGTTGGCCCGTTGGGAAGATGTCCGACGATTTTAAGCCGTTCCATCTTGCACTGGAGCAGGCACACCCGTTCTTGGACGACACTCAGCACATTACCGTTTGGAAAACTGTTTGAAAATCTGTAGCATCGGTTATGGTGACCGTCAGCAGCTGTTTTTATATATTATTTTGTACAAAGCGCATAGATAGCCTAGAAATTGTTCACGTAGTGGCACCTATGGTGTTTTACACAACTAGGTCTTTTTAGCACCTGACACACGCGATCGGCGAATAGGGCTTATTGCAAATTACAATCAACACACATTTGTAGATCTTTTGTTTTAAACATCTCGCACATGCATTGTAATCAGGGTAAAATATTTTTTTAGGTAGGGTAGAACATTTGTACTTATATGTTTTGTTCCCGTGAATAGGAAATGGATATAATATTTATATTCTCACTTCGCATCTACCCACGAAGCAGTTTTCGTTAAAATTGCATGCTGCAATTCGTGTTACAGACGTTATATTGACGTTAGTTTTAACTTCTACCACAACTAACTTTTTCGCTCGGTTAACGGAGCGGTAGAAAAACTAACCGAAAGCCGTAAGATAATAGAATCGAAACCTACTAGTAGCTATTCGTAGGTGTACTTGCACCAATCGATTGCTACAAGATTACAGTAACTTCGGTTTAGCACGACTCGTGTTAATCTGTATTATAATTCATTTTTTACCACCCCACGACCTGGTTAAACATGTGTTTCCTATCTCCTTATGCACTCCTAAACCAAATGCACTTTTAAAACCATTCTGTCAACGTATTCACTAGACAAGAAATAAAACTAATACCACACATGTGTTTTTTGTACATTGTCTATAAGTTGGCGAATGGTGGAATCATTATATTTATAAGGGTCGGCAGGTTATTATGTACACCCAGCCTTGTCGAATTAAGGATTGTCTTTTATCATTAAAGCGCCTTCGTAGCTAGTACAGTAGGCTCCGCTTAATATGACCACCTTGGGACCAGATATTTTGGCCATAATACCCGAATGGCCATAAAAACCCAAGTCGCCATAACCGCGCCTGAATTAACGCACAAGTCACATGAATTCCAAATAACGTCAAATTCATCCTTTAACCGAAATAAGCAATGGGGTATTTAGGATCGGATTGTAAAACGATTTTGGTCGATTTGAAACGAAAGAATACAGTACGACTGTGTTAGTAAATCTACGTCATGGAGACGTGACTGTTTCGTCATTAAGACCCGGTTCAGAGCGCACACGCGGCATGTATGTGTACAAAAACACTCATGTTGAAAAGGCGAAGTTATAGGTGTGTGGCGGGAAAAATACTGTACTGTAATATGAAAGATGATAAAAATGTTGGTCATATTATCCGAAATTTGGTCATTTGAAACGGAGAATTTAAAATGGAGAAATTCCGGACTGTACCATATTGGTCATAATAAGTGGTTGGTCATATTACCCGTGGTCATAATAAGCGGTTGGTCATATTATCTGTGGTCATAATAAGCGACGCCTACTCTACTTACGTATGGCTATAAAAAGCTTATTACGTTTTTGTACGAAATCCAAAAAGGTATAAATTTTAAATTGGAAAAAAAGAAAATTACTTTTTATGGTAATATAAATTGAGAAGAAATGGCAGTTTACTATGCATTAAGTTAAAATCGCTTTTGTCCTTGTACCTGCACATAATAGATGTTGTTGCATGGTTGTACACCAATGACTGGTTTGTAAGCATTTGCGTGAGTTTTGCCAACGCAACAAAGGCTACCATCATATTCTAGAGCAGGGATGCTCAACCGTTTATTGTAGTAGGCCGCATTGTCACTTGAAATAATTTAATGGGCCGCAGAACTTTGAATTTAAAGAAAAATGGGTATACAAAGAAACAATTAAAACCATTATAGTTATATATAATCGTGTATTCCTGTTGATCCCATACTATAGCATAATATTTCTGCGCCTATAAAAGCTGACTGGAACATTTTAATTAGGCTAACATTAAAAGTTCAAAATACTAATTGGAGTAAAAATGACTAGCGGGTCGCAGGTTGGACATCCCTGTTTTAGAAGGAACACGCTACAGATTAGCGGGCCATCATAACTGGCCTGCTTTAACGACCATCGTTATACGACCTTTCTCTGTTTCTCAACTGTGACGCACAATTTAAAGCATATTTGCAATAGAGAAACAAAAAAATAAACTAAACAATTTCCCTATCGAGTAAGCCAAACTGTAATAGATTCAGAAACTAGATTACTGTATTCTAAGAATGTGTTTAAATTCCTCGGCATTCTCCTTTTAGGATTGCCATCCTATTCTTGCTTGTTCGGATACTTAATTTAATGTTAGAATTTACAGATTAAAAAAATGGTCATTTTTTGTTCGTATAATTGTTTCCCTTGTCGAAATTCCGGATATAATAAGATACTCATGTTTAAACCTTTCTTTGGGTCAACGAAGGGCGCAAGGGCAATCGTGACTACCTCGTACCCGCAGTCAGGTTAAATATTGTTTGTTGTACCTGTTTGAGTCTGTATACTTACCTTTTGTTTAACAGTGAATTCAGTGGGCTTACTTCAAGTTCTCTACGTGCCCTGCCAAAGGGAACAACCAGACAAGCGGCTGGTTTGACTACGTAATAAATCAAAGGTCGATCCAATCCACACGCCGCAAACAGAAAGCAAGGAAATAATAATAATAATCAAAAGCAAAGCGATTCCGATTCGGATAAAGTAAAATGTAATAATTTGTTCTGCCTGCCGTACTGCGACGAAGTTCTTCATTTGCCAAAGTAATTTCTTTTAAGCCAACAAAGGGTTGTTTTTAATCTTATAACTTATTGTTTGTGTGGTTGGGATGAGACGGTAATTGTAAGGTTTTAGCACATATTATTCCATGAACCAACTAAAATTTGTTCTGTAGGAAAAGGAAGACTGTAAATGAACTTATGCGATGGTCGCGGTAGGGAATTCTGTTCACATTGCATTAATCCTTACGCTGTGTGTCACAGCACAGGTTATATGCCAAAGTTTATCTGCAAAGGAAGAGCTTCTGTTAATCAAGTGCCTAAATACACAAACTAGGCAAGTGTAATGCAGCAGTTTTATCCTATTTAATGCAGTTTTATTAAATGCATGGCCGTTTTTTATGTCTAGTTTGACGATTCACCGGGGAGACGGTAATAGATTGAAATCTCGTCGATGCATTCGATACTTGAGTGACTTAGAGGCAGTACAAGCAAGAGCAGGTAAGTGTCTATGGAACTAAGGATAGAATAGGATATTCATGTTTATCGCCGTGATTGGGAAAAACCAAGGAGGTTAACACATTGGCAATCGTCAGATCACCTCGCGCTCACCGTCGGAGTGTGTTGTGTATGATACAAACGTTTTTTTAAATTTGGTAGAACCCATTAATCCGCTAGGTTTAGGCAAAGTCTGTGCCTTGCCCAAGGACACAATCAAATAGCTAAAGCGACTAGTTTCGAATGTGCAACCTTATGGTTGAAAGGCGTCGCATGAAACCACCAGACCAACCGGTCGGAACTTAGGTGATCTTGCACGCTCATGAGATTATTAAAGCTAATTACGCCGCTTTCTTTATTTGATTACTAGATCGCGTTGGTGCGCGTGATTCTGTGCAACAAGAAACGAGCCTTTTCAGCTACATTTCAGGTTGGGTATATAATTTGTACAATGGCTATCTGTACATAATACATTAATGAAAAATACACGTTTCAGCTCTCACCTTGGGTAAACAATTTTATTATTCGTTTCAGGTGTCACCTTGGGTAAACAAAAATAGTTGTTATGCCGATTTATTTTTGTTTAGCCCTTTCTTTGTGGTAACTTAACACGTTTTTTTGCTCTAGACCCAGTGGATGCCCAACAAAATGATTTGTTATTCATTATCCTCGCATCAACTAAGATAAACTTAGGACTAATCGCGACGAATGTCGGATATCGGGAGCTATTGCACCGTTTTTTTATGTTTGGTATCATTTCGGTTTAGGTTTTTTTTATTTATTTATGTAAGCATCATCTGATAAGTGCCATACCTAAGTGTCCAACCACAAAGCTAAGTGTCAATTGTGAATCTCTAAACGGGTACCTGCTTAAAACCATAACCTCTTCTATAGACCTCGCAGTCTGATAATATACACGACACTATATCCAACAGTTCCATAACAGTCCGTTGTTCTGCAGCATTGTCCAACTGGCGAAACCAGGAAGGCACTTTGGGGGAAATGCTACTTAATCGGGCCGCTTCGTGCCATCAGCATTCAAAACGACTTTACCATTACTGGACCAAGTTTTTTGGAACTCGCCTGTCTACAGCAACTGTTGCTCTAAGAGTCGCAAATCGAACTTGGGACGTTATGAATGGAAATACCTTAGTTTGGCCTCCATCGACTAGGTTAGTGTGCTAACCTGTGATAAAGGCAGTGTAAGTCGCTTTGGATTCCTACAGAATTTACTAAGTATGTATTTTCCATCAAAAAAATGTGACTGGACTTCGTTAGAAGTAAATGATTTGTTGTTAATAATGAATAACATAAAAATATTTTATGTTGAACACTATGTTATACTAAACAAGTCCTGCCATTGACTAAGAATAGCCTGGCTATCAATTGACAGGTCCTGTCCTCTATAAACCGTTGAAGAGGTGGCATAGCAATTTCGCTTTACCTTAAATAAAACTCGACAGAAACAACTGTTACAATTAGGTTTGCGTTGTTTATTAAACTTAGTCTGCGTGTTTACAGGTTTCCCCCAAACGATTTGGTGGCTGCAGAACTGGTGCTTGTTCGAAGAAAAGCTGCTGAAACCGGTGAACGATTGGGAAAATATAAAACATTGGTAACTATGCGTGAAGCTGGGGAAAGAGCACGTATCCTGAACGCAGGGTATCAGGTAAATACAATTTTCAAATGTAACAGAAATAACACAGTATGGACTATTTCTATAACTTTTGTAGGCCTAGACACAAGACCGCTTTTCCTATGATTTAATTTCCAGTGGCTACTTTTCCTAGATTTCAACCGATCTGTTTCTAATAAATAGGTTAAATTACTAATAAAATACAAGTGTGTAGACATGTTTTTTTTGTCTGAACATCATGAATTGTCTGACCATCATGAAATTTATCACTTAATGTTGGATTATTTTAGTCTTCTTGTCCACACGTGGACCGCAAGTTCATTATGCTTGATTTGGACACCCGTCACTTATCCAACTGGCTCGCACACAACGCATCCAGGTTACTAATTTTCTCGCAAGTGGTCCCAAGAACCCGTTATTTAGGCACTGGTAAGTGCGATTAATAAGTAGGCCACACTTTCTGTGCGGTTCTATCCTTTACAATGCTTTTAATATTTGCTACCCCGATTACATGGATTTTAGTATGATTAGGTCTGCTGTCTACAAACGATAAATGGTACACTTAAGAACAGGTAAATTAGAGACCTTGTTATAACAACCGTTTTTTTTTTCGGCATGCATTGCTTCTATCAAGTTCAATATAATTTTGCACATTTACACCTCGAAATAATGAAGGTTTTCATTCCATCCTATATTTAGAAACCCTTGTACCGGTCGATGTGGTCCACAATGTAGCTGGATTGGTTCTGCATTTTCGACGTCGGTTCACTGAGCCGGGGAACTACCGAATGCAAGCCACTGCTCGTTTGCGAGAGGCAGCCCGGGCCAATACTACTTTTTCTACGCCAGCTCAAGGTCAGCAAAAAAATTTGTATTAGCATTACAAACCACCGTTTTATTTCGATTACGTCATACCACTACCGGAACTATTGTAATGTATTGTTTATGAATGAGACATTTCTACCGTTTTAGTACAACCAATAATCCACTAGGTGTATTGCCACAGCCCATGGTTTTTGTCTAACAACAATTTGGTTGACGGTCAAGATTGCCGTAATCAACCGAATTAGCTTCTGTAATATGTGTATATATACAAAGGGTAATGCACTGATAAGATCTTCACACTTTGTAACAATTAGAGAGATGCCGACAGAGCTATTATTATAATGTTTTTACCAGCACGCCAGCGCCGTTCAGTCCCAATACGACCCGGTAGGCCGAACCGACCGCACCGTCACTCCACTATATATCGCAATAGAACCCGTCGAAGAAAGGTTCAGCCAGCTTGTCAACTCGTCCCATTTATCGTCCCAAGGCATATAACGACGGTAGGATTTAACACCGCAAAATTACCAATTTAACTGTAATTTGTGTTTTAAAATCACACAAAATGTTGGTATTAGTTTTTTCGTTCTCTCTTGCAAGATCGTGCTTGGCTACTTAGTGTGGTGGTATAAACGAGGCGGTCAAAATATACAAGTTAAGGTTCGATCCTCGTCCAAACCACTATTTTAAACGGTTATATTATTGAACAAAGCATTTAAAACTATAAACACGCTTATTCTAACGGTTTCCTTGAAAGGAAATATTCTTGGTGTTAATATATGGCGTTAAAAAGGATACTTGACAGATATTTTTTGGTAGGCATGCTTGTTTTATTGTTAGGCAAGCAATATTCTCGTTGCCTTTCACGGGCAAAAAAATTAAATCAAGCAAAAAAATTTCAGAACCTAAACGTTACCTGGCCGCAAAACGGTAAAAGATTTTGGAACATTTCGAAGTGCGAGGGAAGGTGTAAATCCCCCATACCGCACCACGTCAGCAAAACTAATCACGCAATTGTGCTTAATTCGGTAAGTAGAAGTTACTGGATATTCTTGGCTTTGCATTGCGTTGCGGTTCAAGTTGGTAAGTTACTTGCCCAATTGGAACTGTGTTGTTACGGTTTTGGCAACCACCCAATAATTAATATTTACCTTACAGTACAGCAGTGACGCAGTGTGCTGTGTACCTATACGCTACAGGACCATGGATTACATTACGAGAAGTAATGGAGAGCTTCGCACTGATGAATTGGAAGAGCTTGTGGCACTGGAGTGCGGATGCCGTTAATGCCCGAAACATGTTATCGTTAACAGTATTGTATTTGTTCCAAACACTAAGAGTTGCCAAGGTTGCAATAATAAATATAATTTCATTATTTTATTCTTGTTTGTCTAGTTCTCTCGAACTTAAAGTGTTAGTCTGGTGGTTTAGAGCGCCGCCTTTCAACCAAAAGGTTTCGGGTTTGAAATTGTTTATTAGCTATTCGGTTGTTTTCCTGGGCAAGGCATTTAACGGACATTGCCTAAACCCAGCGGATTAATGGGTACTACGAGATTGAAGGACTGTTTGTTTGTATTATACACAACACTGTAAGAGTATTTATTATACACAACACTGCAAGAACTCCGGTAACTAGACGGTGGGTGCGAGGTGATTTGACGATTTCCCGTGTTTTGACCAACCAACCCCCTTGGTTAATAATAACCAATTACAACTTTTTTTGATTACCTCGTGAATACTGTAGCGTTACGGAGGGAGCTAAACTACTTTCCTTTCGGCAAAGTACTATGATCAAGAAACCAACTTAGCTATGAGACCTCCGATGTGTCCGGTAATCCAATGATGGAAACTTTTAACGAATTTTTTGAAACTTTATTTTTCATACAATAAACCGCTACAAAAAATTACTTGTTTTAGCACGTTGAACTGTTTATAAATAAAATTTGAACCAAAATGCGAGATGTTGAAATCGAAAAGTTGGAGAAAGAACTTTTTCACACGGCGTTGATGATCGCCTCGTTGCATTCAATAGCGATTTGAGCCTCGACTTTCGCGACTTCCGTTGCAGCGCTTGAGAATTCTGATTGAGCCTTGCTCAAATTTGCTCTTGCAAGCTAAAATTGCAGTGGTTTTGTATGGATTTTTTTAAAATAAAGGTTACTGTTAAGAATGCTAAAAGGAAGGTCGTTAAATTCGCAAAGGACACTAGGTAAAAAAGTTTTGCAGTTTTAGTTAACAAAATAAATTTGTTTTAATAATAGTATATCGTACCACTATTTTTGACCATCAGGTATTAGTAATTTAGCTTATACAAAAATTACAATCAATCAATTAATCAATGTTGTGTTCACATAAAAGCTGTGAAAATATACCTAAATTTGCATTGTCAGTTCGAACTGGTGTTCCATTTATTTCTTAAAATATATCTACAACGGTGGAGGACTTCACGTTATACATTAAAAGTTCGGGTTTACACATGAATCAGTTGATATATTTTTTTATTTTATTAATGGTTCACCGCCAAGAAATCATTTAATGAGTCATCGTTAACTGGTGCACAGCACTAAATACGGCCAAACCTAAATAAAGCAAAACAACCCATACCTCTTTATCAAGCTGCTCCACGGGAACGGCCTCCTCAGCATTAATTTGCACAGAAGCATCCTCATTTACGCAGTATGATCCACTACTCACTGGATATAAATGCATAAAAATTTAAATTGTAGACTTTTTTAGTGATATTAAGTTTGAATATACATTTGGTAAATACAAAACTTCTATCAAAAACAACTTATAAATGTTATACCTGTAAACTTATAAAAAATATGCATGAGACGGTCTAATTGTCAATTAAATGTTACATCTCAATTTTATGCAGCAGTGTAATTGACTTTGGAAACCAAACAGCATGACGAGGTAACTAATAATAATCATAATCACATAAAATTAATCTTTCTTTCAAGGTAGATTTCATCTTTCCCACAAGACCTTTAAAAGCAGAATATTCTTATTTAAATATTTACCCATCTATATATCCAATTATCAATGCTGGCATACAGAAAATTTACAAACCAAAGAATTTTTTGACTGGTCCTTCAGCCTCGTATACAGAGATTACTCCTGGTTGCAAGACACCTAGCGTTGGTACATGGTTGGCAAGGATACCGATCGATCCGGTCGATGTTGATACGTCCACTTGTTTCACTGCCGTGCTGGAATCGTAGAATACCTGGAGGGAAGGCAAACTTAATATAAAAAATATATTTGTTCGGTTACCTTAAAAAGTAGTGCACTCTATATACATTCAAACAAAGATTTTGCTATTGAAATCAGACACGGACTACTCTTATAATTAAGCGTTTGTGGAAGAGGTTCCCGTATACAGGAAATATACAAAATATAATTATGGGGAGAAATCAACGTACTGTAGAAAGTATTAAATTTGATTAGAAATGAATGTTGCTATATTATACCACATCAGTCATTAGCAAGTATAGAAAGTACGGCAGCTGCACACTCAAGTTTTTTTTCCTCCATTTTGAACACTTGGGTAATTTCACAAACGCCTGCGAGCTGGCGGACAGGTGGTTGTTTTTTATACTGAGCGTACGTTCGGCAGCCAGCTTATATAAGAAACAAACCAACGGTGCGCCGGCTTGTGAGTGTGTGTTGACCCGGCCTTACGTTTTAAACAGAAACATCGTATAATTTCAATTTCTCTGTTTTGCTTTGTCAGTTCAAACTTGTGTAAAGCTCGTACTAATGAAAGTAATAAATTTTGTGTTTTTTTAATATAATAGCATGTTGCTACCAGTTTTCATACATGCCTTATCATATATTTTAGAGAAACCCCAAGAAACCGAATAATTCTAATTTCCATACTACCCACAACACGTCTTACCTTTGACACCAAGAGTTCTGAATAAAATTAGACCAGGAACTAACCAAATGACCATACGTTCTAGTAGTATAATAACTACTATTCATAAAATATATTTAAGTTATATTTATGAACTGAAACAAACCTCGGATGGGCATGCAAATGTGAATGCCATCTGTCCTGGCTGTGCAACCGCTGCCGCCGCCTCGGCATAGTTACGTTGCGCTTGCTTGAAAACGGCTGCTCGGCCAAAGACTCTAGATGAACGAGAACAAAGTCGAAAAACCACCGACGACATTTTAGTATTTTAAATTATACTAATGTAAGGTAAGAAACGTATTTAGAATTTAAAATTTGTGACACTCCGGTCAAACTGTTCAATGACACACTAGGTCCCCAAAGTGTTGTTATAAAATAGTAGGGCAGATTTTCGTATGTGATAGTTGGTTATATCAGATGTCTATGTGTAAAATTAGAAATGTTATAAATTTTATTCCCCAAAAACCGTAGAAACTTTTAGATCTAAAATTTAAGTACGTTACTTTAATTATTTTATCCGAATTCGGCCTATTCACGGAGCTTTTAGGTGTATTGACTTTCGAAAAGCAAGAGCGCTTAAAAACAGTAATTTATTATTTTTTCTAAATTGTTTGAGTATTTAGCATATTGTTTTGACTCCCCGACTTCTCCAATGGCCGAATGGTTAACGTATATACCGCTTTCTTTACATAACGGTCTGAGGGACGAGCCCACCAAGATCTCGAAACTTGGTAAATAGCATTCGTATAGGGCAATAGGCGGTGACAAAGCTATTAGGCAATTCCAATGTGTTTTGAAAGTTTCGATTAGATATCGTTTGGTTCCGACACCACGCCATATCTGCTGCCCATACACCACTGGTGCTTTTGCCAAATAAGCTTACTGAACGGACAAACTATCTCACTAAAAAATCAATACTCCGACACTATCTTTGGTACCACGACGTATTTTTTGAAAAGACTGTTTTAAGGTGCATAACACAATTAAATAAAAAAGTAAGGACACAAAACGTACTAAAATAGTAATTTGTAAAATGTAATTATAATTCTACCACAGTACTAGAGTTTCGTTTTTCTGGTGATTTTCGTCTCGTGCAATTGTATAGCCTAAATACTGCAACACGTCTTCACATTCATTTTGTATTTGTTGTACATCAATATAGGACAAATTTCGTCGCCATGTGTTGAGAACATTGCTTGCCTTCCTGGTTGTTGAGAAATTCGAACGAATGCCCTGTATGCATAACACATTTGGTTACTTGGCGTGCGATAAACTGATTTTGATTGGCGTGGTGTACTTTACACCGGTACTTTATCATTAAGTTGTACTTTACAGTCGGTAGAAGTAAATGTATTTTAATCTACATTTATATATTACATTCGTCGCATGTGAGCGTCTGCGATATGCAATGTAGCCGAAAGGTTGTTGGATCGACACCAGCCGCTTGCTACACAGTCGTGTCCTTAAAAAGAGTCTTAGCGGACAACGCCGGAACTTTGTGGATGTATGGGTTTTATTAAAACTGAAGGATCGTCTAAAGCACATAAAACACACTGCAATAAGCCCGTTAACCTGACAGCGTAAGGTATATCCAAATATTACCTCTGTCATAACGCTCAGTTACTTATTCGCAAGGTAATTTGGCGATTGGCCGTGTGACAACTTTTCCACGTTTTCTATTTCACAGATATAAAACATAAACGTCGTATCCTGAACAAAGGATGTAAAGTTTATGATTCGACTATGTACAAACAACTTTAATTCTTTATACTTATAGGATGGGTCCAAACACTATTGAGTGACAATTGACATGTATTTGTTTCATAGCGGTGACCCAAAACGCGCCAGGGTTGTAAGAACAAAACAAAAAAACTGTCCGCTGGCGTACAAATGTATTTGTGGATACGGGCTTAGAAATTCTTATTTTACCTGGACGTTTTCGGGCTGTGTCGTTCCTTTCAGCCATTTCTTCACATCTTCGGGAACTGATTCGCCCACAAAACCGTAGATTTCCATAAGCGATTGCTCCGGCCTCGACGTGATGTCTTCATGTCTTATTCGCTTGTATTTTATGTTGGGAGCTGGAAAGTTTAATAATAATCAACTGTTTACATTGGGGTGGATAATGCTTTCAATGAAATGTTAGGAAATGAGGAAAATTAACGTTTATATAAATATTTAAGACCAAAGAAGTAACGAAACGACCATGGGATAAACAAGACTATTGTATCCTTACATTGTTTAGAATGTGAATATTCTGTTATATTACGTCACATTACCGGACCAGAAATAGATGTAAAATATAGTTTTACCCCTCCAGTATGTGTCGGCAAACTTTAGATTTGTTCGCAATCTTTTACACAGCAACTGTGCTTCAGCTTTCAGGTTCCCTGTCCTCGTTTTATCTTTGGGTAACTTGCAAATAAAAAATTCGGCCGGTTAGCTCAGTATTAATATTTGCATCTAATTTATACAGCTTCGGTATTCTGAGGCTCTAAAGATTTTTAATGTTATAACGCTATTACTGCGTTTTCCATTTTTTGTGTTAAAGATAAGTATGGGTTGCATAATTGCTTTCCCCAGCAGTATTATTACTGACACGGGTCTGGCAGTTGAAAGTTGATTTTCTTAATTGGGCCACTTGGCGGACGTTGTCTGGACCAGCGATTTAATTTGGACAAAAACTGTAGCATTGTACGGTCGTGTGGCCAAATGGTTAACGCGACCGATACATATACCGACTCTTATACATAAAAACGGTCCTAGTGACGAGCCCATCATGGGTTCGAAACTTGGCTCGGTAAAAAAAACAAAACTGTAGCATTGTAGTCATCGTATTTAACACATTGTAATAGCAATAATCCTTAGTATATACTATCAGAATATGCAATAAGTGAATATACAGGCGAGTAATTCACGGGTTACTTACATTTATTCTGGACGACAAAATTGCTCTTGGATCCCTGACAAGATGAATAAGTTTCATATCAATGTCATTTTTCTTTCGACTTGATTTAAATAAACTAGACAAAGTCTCCAAATCGCAAACGCGCAGTATTTTGTACACGACCAGTTTGCTTTGAAGACACAATTCGCTAATAAGCTTGGGTCGCATAGGAAGTCTGCATTTATCGGCGTGTAAATTTCGGCAGATTGTCTTGTGCTTTTTCAAAAGCGGCGAGTGTCTTTCCTCGAAACAAATGGTGTTATTCAGACACTGTGCGTATTCATCAGTGTAGTTCGTCACTTTGAACGCATTCTCGTAAACTTGAGTGATATTGTCAAACTTGCATTGCGTAAATTGACGCAAAGCATCTACCCGTTCCGAACGGAGTACAGTGCATGTTCTGGTAAACGGGAATAATGGCTCGAATAAATAAAACGCTTTTGGGTTCTGGTTGAACATTTCGCCAAGGAACGACGAACCAGATCGTTTTGACGTGAACACAATAACCACTTTTCGAGTGAACGGAGAGTTCTTTTGATTTTCCCTTGCATTTTCAGACTGCTGGTTTAGCTCCTTATTTGTGTTGTACATTTCTATCGATGATGTGTGTGTAAAATACAACCATGACGTTATAAAGCAGCACACAGTCAGAGCTAATCTTCCCCTAAAAGACCAATGCCTCATGTTAAAAGCTCAGTGTTTGTTTAAAACTGCAAAATGCCGCTGCTGTTGGCCAGATAGATCCTTTTTGTCCAGTAGCTGTCAAGTTTTTCCTGAACAACCATTTAATATAAACCGCAAGTAAGATTCTTCCTGGTTAAAAATATATTTATCATAATTACAAGTTACTTTTTTTGCTAATGAAGGGTGCTTTACAATATATGTCATAGGGTAGACTACTAAACTATAATTGCTTTTCGATTATAAGAAACGGTAAACATGGACACACTTAAACTCACAGCTTCTTGCCTTTCTGAGATACTTATCACTAACAGCCTGTATAGCTTTTAAACACAAGTCTGTATTTCCACGCATTCTAGTAATACTATTGTAGAAATTAAATAATGCCCTCGGGCAATTTTCGCTGCGATTAGCACCGAAGAAAATCTGATTACTGCTGCAATTCAACAATAAGAGTTAATAAAAATGAAACTGACTATAAGCTGGTCACGTTTAATTTTAATCAACAGTGTGACCTTATTCGACTGGTTAGCTTATCCAAAGTCAATCGAAAGATTGTGGGACGAATACAGCCTCAAGCTAATGGTTGTGGGCAAGGCATTCGGACGTTATTTTAACTTAGTTAATTGCTGGGTTAAACAATTACTACAGCAATGTCTTGATCACATAAACAAACGTTATGCAGTAGGACGGGTCACCCGTAAGATTACAGTGTTCCAAAACCATAAAAGATTACATGTTGTGGTATGTTGAGTCGTAAGATTACATTGTTGTGCCAAAACCACCCGTAAGATTGCATATTGAAGTATTTTGAGTCGTTTCTCCAACTTATTGGTTAAACAACCTGGTTTAGGAAATGTACGCTTAATGTTTTTTCCCAGGAAAACAACGGACTATAGTTAGCGGCTGTGTTTGATCCAACCATTTTTCGGCTGCCTGAAGAAGGTGGACACTTTTACCGACTAAGCTAACTGGCAAAACATGTCATATATGCAACAAAAGGCTGATTCGAACCTCTCACGGCAATTTTTACAGAGTTCCCATTATACGAATAAAACGACATATAAAGTTTATATTTAATTTTGCCAAAACCATAAAATATAATATACTTTTTGAAATCATGAAAAAACACAAGACTAAGTGAACTGAGAAGCCGAATTAGCGAACTAATCAACCAACATTAATGATGTTAAAATAAATCACATCAACGGCACAGTGTCTGGGTTCTCCAAATCGTAGCCGTAGTTTTGAGCGTTCAGTATTGAACGAATGTCCTGAAATATATACAAAGATTAAAAAAATGTTATTTTTTTAATTGGGACGCAGTGTTTATGGGTATGCGTCATACCAAATTACATTATAGAGTAAAACTACGTTAATATTTATAGCTCGGGAAACTCCGCAGTACGGCGAATGGCGAAAAGATGGAGGATAGTGTATTGTTAGTCCAAGGTTATTTCATATACGTCAGAAAACCACGTACCCACAGACCAGTGCCGTGACCCTTCAAAACATTTTTTGATTAACCCTATAAATTTCATTGGGAATAATATATGTCCGTATCCTGTCGAATAATTAATGCCAAGACCGGTTAGCTCATGCGGTTGTGTGTCGGACCATTAGCGGGGGTCATATGATCGAAACCAGCTAATTCGTCTAGCATGAAGCTTTTTGTGAACACATAACGTTAGATTTTGGTAGTTTCACTGCGACATTTCGAAATCCATCACACAGCGGGTCTACGCGACCATGTGCATGTTTACACTAGTACATCTACTGCCTTTTCAATCATAAAATAAGTGCAAGTAAAGCTTAAACCATTGTTAATACAAAAAAACAAACAAATATCCTGAGCTACTTGGCATGTAATACAAAGCTTACCTTGCATAACTTATAAAAGTGTAAGTAAAGCTTAAAAAATACTGTATGCAAACATGCAAAATATCAAGATGAAATAAGAGTAAAAGACGAACCAGAATGTGGTATTTCTTGCAAGCAAGAATAGCTTCCTGAAGCACAGGGTGGAGCACGAGGGTTTGGATTGGCAGCGAGAATTCATCAGTCGCTTGTAACTCTCCATACAATAGCTGAATCTGGCTCTGTGTGGTGAGACGTGATTTGTAACATTTTTACACAAATTAGTGCGTTAGATTGGGTACCGGTATCTCAAAATTGCTCGCTAGTTAGTCGTCATTTGTGTCCTTGGGCAGGGAACTTAACGGACATTGCCTGTACCCAGCGAATTAATGGGTTCTACCAAATTGAAGGAACCGTGTGTTAACCCCATTGGTTTTTCCATTCATAAGAATAAACATAAATATCCTATCCTATCCTACTTTGCAAGGTATATAGCAATATTTTTAAAACCACCCTACATGTGTTTTATAAAGCCATTTCAGTTCTAAATGCAGTCACACCATTATGACCTCTGTTTGTATCTACTGGCTAAATGGCCAGACAGCAGAAACCACATGTTACGTTAGTTTATATGATCAATACAATTCTTATTTTACTGAAAATATTGATTCTTTAAATAAAAAAAATGAAAAACGTTTCAGACTAGCGTTTCGTAAATAGGGGATGCTCTATTTTCAACTATCCTATATATTTCAAGTGACTAACCATTGAGAATTGTGACTTTGGGTCATCGAACTGGGCAAAGCGGTGGGAATCCCCCAACCTGCTACTACCATGGTGCAAAACCAGCCACCATTCGTTCGCTGTTACTTCCGGACAGGGAGTGGACTCAAGCTCCAGTTTTACTCCCCTGGTTTTCGAGGCGGATATCTCTAATATTCTGTCTGTGCCACTGTCAGAAGTCTGCGTACATGTTTTATTATTAAAAATAGAAATTGGTCAAATTAAACTGAAACCTGCGATAGTGAGTTTCATATATAATTAATGTGGATCGTAGATAGCATAGTCACTTTTAAGCATGTGCGTGAGACAGCACAGGGAGCATGATAACATGCAATCTTTCCATTACCATGTGTCTACAGTGGGTTACTGGTACTATTGTAGTATTTTAAATACAATGAGATATTTGTATAGTTAATTTCAACCCAACAAATTGAGTTTAGGCAACGTTCGCTAAGTACTTTGATCAAGAACATAAAGTGACCGGCTGAAGGCTACTAATGATCGACCTTTCGATTGACAGTCCAACTCGTTACCTTACAGCTAACAGGCCAAACACCCACCACTGTGTAACTCCTACTGCAGGGGAAAAGGATACAGACAGGTGTCATTCACTGTCGGACCGGTTAGTTTGGTGGTTTAGTGCGACGCATTTCAACCGGTTTAAGGTTCAAAACTGGTCGCTAACTAGTCGGTTGTGTCCTTAGGCAAGGCATTTACCGGTCATTGCCTGAATCCAGCAGATTAATGGGTTCTACTAAATTAAAGGAACGTGTGAATTATACACACACTCAAATAGCTCTGGTAACCCGAGGGTAGTCGCAAGGTGATCTGACAATTGCCCATGTATTCATCCCCTTGGTTTTCCCACTGACGGGGATAAACATGAAAAAAAATTAATCAGCGCAATATAAAACAATTTCAGTGCAAATTGGAGTACAATACCTTGTTCCAGTCTTCATCAGATTGAATATTCCGCTTGGTAAATTGCGGCATTTCATTGCCAGTTGCTACACTGAGTGCTCTAAAGGAAAATATAAAAAATAAAACAACTGCATAAAATGGTTGTTTTCAATGTTAGGAAATAGAAACTGCATTGCAGGTATTTAAAACATTTAAGTGTGTATTTAAGGTTGAGTGCTGACTTGACTGTTATTTTTAATGTGCCATAATTAATATTACATGGGCTCTTAACTAACGGGCTTCATTACATTACTAGTCTTGGTTGTACAGTGAACCAGCTATTACTAATATGCCAGCATGTATGTCATAATTTGGACTTTATTTAATGTTGAAACCACCACAACTGCTTAATTTCAAAAAATGCTTAATTTTAGATTTTTAGTAAATGCTTTGGCTTTGAGACACAGTCAAAAAATAGGTTAGATGAATGCTTATTCAAGCTAGGTTAACATATGCTAGACTTCTGTGATGAATATAACTTATGCCCATCACCTTAAAAATCCAGCCACAGAATTATCGTCCATTGCAAAGTACATGAGCATATTGACGTAGTCCAGTCTGGGTGGAGTCTTAAATAAAAAGGAAAATAGATAATTTATTTTTAATAAAACTCTACAGCTACCGTTAGTAACAACCGCTCACAAAAGTAGTCTTTATTGTAAGAGACACTTCCATTGCAAGAGGTATTAACAAAAGCTAACAAAAGTACTGTATTTAATACACAGTAATTTGATGATTCCCTGTGTAATAACACCACCACTTTTTTTCCATCCGAGGGGAAACAAGATGATAGGAATTCAACAAAACAAAAGGAATAATTTTATGGCATACCTGCTCCCAGTCAGAAAACAGAGTGAAGCAAAACTCGCTGAAGTGCTTGTCCCTGTTATAAACATCTGGATCATTCGATGAGTCATCTTTTTCCAACCACAGTTTTACCTGGAATGTATTTTGTGTAAAATGAAATGTAAAGATGTCCTACTGACGACCACAGAACTTGCATTTATTTCGATATTGCAAAACACCACAAAATAGTGAACTTTCTAATTCGATCCTTTGTAGGAATCAAGAGCAATAATTATTGTTATATTTTATAATAATCCTTTTTGAACAATCTTTCATGAGCGTTGTCCTTTGGCAACCTACTTAATGCTGTTTACCGTGATCTAATAGATATAAATAGAACTTTTAAAACTTTAGATCACACAATCATCAGATCACTGATTGCATGAGATAATTTGATTTTAAAAACAATAAAGCCAATATAATTTGACAAATGTGAATTTTGCAAACTTTAAAATTGTGCCAAAGACAGCAACAGTTATTTAGTAGAAACTTATGCCAAATCCAAACTTATATAAATATATTGGCTATGTTGTTTTAATTAAAATAAAGTAACCCCAAACAATTTGTTTATTCCAATAACCCAACTTTGGGGATGGGGTGATCTGCTGATTCATGTAATAAGTGTTTTTTGACCTGGTCTGAATGACTATACTATCCTGTGCTTCACATACGCAGCACAATCAATGGCCACAAATCGACAACAAACAATTCCAACTAACGTTGTTGAACTGGTCTCTGCTGATCCACCCGTTCCCGCAAACATCGTGTTGTTGGAAAGCCGACCTCGCCTTCAGTAGCTCGGCTGTGGTCGGTTGTTGCCATGGGAACGCGGCAAGCAGCAGAAACTTCCTCCAATCAATGTACTCCGACTCCCCCGAAAGCAGTTCGGCTAATTCTACCAGCTGAGAAATTTATTAGAAATTAAATTAAAAATCAGGTGTGAAACTATGGTAAAGAAAACTAGGCCTAAAATGACATTTGTTGAAATGTTTTTTGTTGGTGACTTCCAGCCAAAATTTGTGTTCAGAAATGGCTGTTTTATATTTTAAATTGCAGATATTATTTTCCTTCAATAACAACGAAGATCTGTCTTAGTCTAAACTTGATAATGCAGATCCAACTATGTCTACATTGCGAGTATACAGTTTTACAAAGTTCTGCTGGTTAAATCAAATAAAATCCTCGAAAATAAGGCGAAAGATTGTGGGATCAAAACTAGCAGCTACCCATTCGGTTAAGTTCCTCGCAAGAAACTTTACGGAGATTAATTAAACCTAGTAAATTAATAGGTTAAATAAAACTGTACAATGGTTTTTAATTTACTGTGCGTTAGGATAATCTGGTTGGATTACCCATGTTTAATTGCCTGCTGTTACCCCACAAATCCTATAAGATAAAAAGAAATACCTGGTTGTAGGATACATTAACCCACATGTCAGGTAAAGAATCAGCCCCGGCATCCAGAGCAGCTGTATCAGCGAGTACTTCGATGAATGCTTTGTTCAGTATCATCCCATTCGGTGCCACACCTGTAATCATATGCGAACTGTCAATCAAACGCAGGACTGTCAATCATATGCAGGACTGTCAATCATATGCATGCCTGTCAATCATACGCAGGACTGTCAATCATACGCAGGACTGTCAATCATATGCATGCCTGTCAATCATACGCAGGACTGTCAATCATATGCAGGACTGTCAATCATATGCAGGACTTTCAATCATATGCAGGACTGTCAATCATATGCATGCCTGTCAATCATACGCAGGACTGTCAATCATACGCAGGACTGTCATTAATTTGCATGATTGTCAATCATATGCAGGACTGTCAATCATATGCAGGACTGTCAATCATATGCAAGCCTATACTTTACATCTAGGCCTGTCAATTATATGCAGGCCTAGAAATCATACCCACTCAGTATATATAAATCGTGTATGTAATTTCCATTAAATACTTTGGATTAAATACTCAACAGGATCTAGGATAGTTAAATTAGTTTATTAAATTTTTGCTTTCTGAAAGTATGATATTCTAGGATATTTAAATGACATAATTAGGGATAGTAAATAAGCAACATAATGGCAGTAATCATTGTTAGAGGCAAACAAAAAGATGGATTAAAATATAGAAGGAAAAACACACATTAACACAAAGGGCCATATTTAAATACATTGTTAACCCTAATGACTCATCAGAAGGCGAATGACAGGACTAGCAATGATTATGCAATGTGTTAATGGCTGGTTTTATCAACCTATGGCACAGATATTCACTTCCTCTGAAATGT
>CH002903.1:458468-473241 GCA_000149265.1 Ciona savignyi | reverse complement strand
GAAATGTGTGTAGAGTTTCCCCATCTGCACGATGGTGAATACGTCAGGTTGAGAGGCTTCAATCGGGTCGGGTTTAGGTGGTGGGCTCGGCGTGCGAATCACCTTGGCTTCATGGTTGATTATAAACTCCTGCGGTTTATAAACTTTATTATAATTCATTTGTTTCATTTTTTTTTCTTTTATATCCCTTTTTTATTTTACTTTTGGTATTTTACTTTTTTTATTTCACTTTTTTCTGGTTGCGAGGCTATAGCTGTGTGTTTAGTATGATTGTGATTAGTCGTAGTTATGGTTTTTAATAAACCCTGTAAAACATTGGGTTTAGAAAACGTCCACCCAGTGACTTGTTCAAGAACACATGTTATAAACTATTTCGCAACTAGTTTCGAACCAACCAGCTTTGACTGACAATCGCATTTTGCTACATGTCAGAAAATGTTCGAACTACAAGATAATTAACTAATATATAATAACATTAGCTTATTATCCAGCCTCATATTTTATTTGTTATCTGTGTTGAGTTATAGCAGAAAGGTCTTTGGTTGGAAACCATCCACTGATTTATTCGGTTTTAAAAGTAGGCAGGGCACTAAAGGAGCAGGTGATTTTACCCGAAACAATTAAATTATTCGGTTAAATAAAACAGTAGATACATCACATACAACACAATAGCTCCAGTGACCAACAGAGGGTATACAAAATTTAATAATAACACCCATATGCATTCCCATCCAGGGATAAAACAGGATTAACCTTATAGTTTCAATGACTCACATCTTGCTCCAGGAGCAATTCATATTCCAGCTGAACTCCTTCTTCAACAGATTGCCGCACAACCGCACTCAGGTTATCAATGGCCGCCATCTCACGCAAGTACCGAGATCCAATCCAATCGTTCATGTCGGCGAAAGTTTGATCAGATTTGTTGTAGAGGTCGGAAAGTGTGTGCACCGACCGATTTCTAACAATTTATGCAAAAATAAATAATTTTTAAAATAAACAAAAATTCATGAAAATGTAAAGGGTTAGGAGAGGAAAATATTTATATTTATCAACGTAAATGGGAAACGCAACAAAGATAAGTATAAAGTAAAAAAAATAGAAAAAACACATCAAATAAATACAACTTGATGTAACAAAAAAAACAAAAGGGCTGTTAACTAATACAAAAAAACGTGAATTGCGAAAAAACGCTAAATCAATGGTGTCTAATATTTTTTATATACATGGAGTCAATATACCTAATTACTGATATTTGGAAACATTTTAATTATGACTTTTTTGAGTCTTTTGGACGGTTTTCCTGATATCCCATACATGACTCACTTGATAAGTTTAAGTCGATCCTTTGCGGCAGCTTCTTCGAAATGGAGAACAGCGAAATATTCATCCTTCAATCTCAATGCTGTTTCTTTCTTTCTCTTATCCTCCTCACTTTCCTCCTCCACAGGAGTGGGAGGAACAGGAGTGGGAGATTTGCTCTTTCCTCCCTTGCCTCCTTTCTTCCCTTTTGCGCTCTTTCCTCCCCCTTTTTTCGGAGCGCCTGGAAAGAAGAAACGTTTTTAAAATATAAAAATTTTATCTTTAATAAGTTGGGTTATTTGTTTATTCTTATGGGTAATAGACATGAGTTATTATAAGGGTGTAGTTTCCGCTGCTGGATCAATTAGCTGATTAGGTACTGGTACGCAAGTAACACTGAGTTAATCGATGATCATGTTGTTAAAAGATGGGGGTTGTCACTAACATCCTAAAGAGTTAGGAGGTCCACATTGAAATCATCTTACTAAAAAAGGACATGTCAGGCATTGCAAGATGACATAAGAGATCACACTAATTTTACTACAACTTTTTTCCACTTGGTTAAAACATAGTAATATACTTTCTTACACAAATCATTGTTGTAGGGTGCTTCATCTTTTATAAGATTTATATTACGCAAATATAATAAATCAGCAATTATTCAAATAAAAAAATGGCGGGTTGCCTTTCTTATCAGCACCAAGCAAAGCCGCTTTCGCTTTTTCCGCTTCTTCCTTGACCAACCTCTCTTCTTCTTCCTCCGCTTCCTTTGCACTGACACAACCGTGCACCACGTTCGCTATCGCACTGAAGAGAAACAAGACAGGTTACATTTTTAAACGTAACTTGTTATGATTTAAAAACTTGTTATAAATTTTGATTTAACTACTGTAGTTTTGCTGTTTTATATTGCCTCCTTAAGTTAAAAAAATTTAGGCTATCTTTTTTAATATAATGAAGGAGTGAAACAAAACTAAACTAAAAGCCTTAGTTACCACTAATACAGTACCTGTAATTATTAGCATTGGTCAATACTTTACTAGAACAGGATGATTTAATTTCATTCATTTTTTTTGTTGGACTTTACTAATATATGTACATATGAATGAGAGTTACTCAAAAAAAGAATATTTTTCTAACTTAAAAGTTAGGGATGCACCGACAAAAACCCAAGGATTAATTAGTTAGAATTAGACCCATGTAGTTATTATTTATGCTTAAGTGAAGTCTATATTTCAGCTAGTTTACTGTACAGGTAGAAAGGAGAGTCATCAGACGAATGGTGATGGTATCAAAACCAGTCATAAACTAGTTGCCTGTATTGGGCAAGGCACTTTGTAGATGTTTCCCGAACCCATTGGGTTAATGATGGACAAAAATCATGTCTTCGATAACCTTACTAGAAACTGATAATTTTCCATGATATAACTCCATTTGTATGACCTGTGGAAATCAACATGAGCATCCTATCCTATCCAGAGACGAATTAACAACATGTACTTAGATGCAAATGAGAAAGCTTCTTCAATTGTCTTCTCCTCCAGTTTATCTTCTTGGATGGGACTATCGGACCCAGCAGGAGCAGCTGCTTTTCCCTTCTTCCCCTTTCCTCCCTCTTCCATCTGGTTCCCAAATGGAGCTCCACGTTGGATCAGTGGGATCTTCGTCTTGCTTCCAGCTTGAGCCAGTTTGCTTGTCTCGCCTGAAAGAATATTTTCATCACCACGGAAATACAATACAGAAAGTAATGATGGTAGGCATGAGGTGATCTGACGATTGCCATTAACCTCTTAACCCTTTAACTGCCGCTGTCGATTCAAGTCGACAGCGCCAAAAATTACATAAGTAGAAAAGTATACGGCCGATTTTGATCAGTGAGATGGCGCTGGAGAGCTGAATAATTTCTGCGTTTACCAATATAAGATGATATATAGGTTTGCATTTGATATTTTTTAGTTATTTGAGTTTAAAAAATGTATACATATATGTGTGATTTTTAGTTGTATTAATTAGTTTTAATTTTGATTTTAGTCCCCGATTAGTTGATAACTATTGTCGTCATGGTTCGCTTGTTTAGTTTGAAAACAAACCTTTCGTTTTTCGCTTGTACATTTTGGATTAGGCTATTTTTTGAGCTCATGGAGAGTAAAAACAGGTATTCTGTTGAAGAAACTGCCCTTTTGTTGGCTGATAATGATTCTGGAAGCAGTTGTGCTTCATTTTCGAGTAGTTCTAGCCATGAAGAACCCTTTTGAAGCTGTTTTGCAGCAGTTTTGTTTTCCTGTGGCTATGTGTTTGTGTTTCATTGAGCGATTGCAAAAAAAATAAATTTGGATTTGCGTATTACGACGTCATCAGTCAAGTTTTGACGTCATCACAAAAAGAGTAGTACAAACATGTTCCAAAAATAATCATAAATAACTTTGCTACATACTGTTTTGTTTGTAAATAAAAAAAAGATAGTTTTTGTTGATCTAAACAGTAACACATGACGTCATTGCCCAATGCATGACGTCATCAAAATTTTAATAATGTTAAAAAAAAGAAAATTTATTACTAAACAACTTTTCTGTTGATCATATAATGCTAACATCAATAGTTTTTTGAACAAAAGCTTCTAACCTAAGGTGACTTAGCCAAAAAATGACCTAAAAAACAGCCAGCAGTTAAAGGGTTAAAAAGTTAAAGTGGTCTGACGATTTCCATTAACCTCTTAAAAAGTTAAAGTGGTCTGACGATTTCCATTAACCTCTTAAAAAGTTAAAGTGGTCTGACGATTTCCATTAACCCGATAATGAGCTGAAGTGATCGTGTGTTAACGCCTATTGCGTTTTTCCATTCACAGAATAAACATGAATATCCTATCTTAAAGTAGGATAAAAGATCTTTTCTATCCTGATGGTTGTGATATCTTAGATTACTTACTTTCAGTGGCAACATCTTCACTTGGCTTGGACCCCAGTTTTTTCGTGTCAGAATGTGACGATTGGGGTGAAAGAGAAGGGTTCTCACTGGAGTTAGAAATTTTAGGGGTCAAAATTAAACAATGAAAAAAATATGTATATATTGGTTAAAATTAGGTCGCCAAAAATCCTCCTATTTTATCGAGGATGGAAAAACAAAAAGAGTGTTAGAACACTGGATTCTAGTATTGCAGTGTGTTGAATACAATACGAACCAAACTACTCAGTCGGACAATGTTATGTATGATTATGAAATAGGTAGAGTTTTTGTTTAGCACAACCACTGGAATAAGACAACAACTGCAAATTGCTTTGCCCAATGACATAACTCATCAGCCAATGACCAGTTTTAGATTAATGTTTTGGTCAGCATACCACATTTTGTTTTGAGTTGACTGCCCCCCACCTGCCAACTGTTAGAGAGCTTTGAACAGCACTGGTTCCAGCTGCAATGTCGTGTTCAACAAGCGGAAGTCTTGGTAGCTGGCCGGTAGGAACATTTTCGCCTGGAATGCTGTTTCGCATACCGCTGTAGTAGTCCTTTATCACACGTGTGGTGTCTTCAAACCGGTCGATCTCAGACTAAAAATACAGTGGCTGGTTAACAGTGGTGTTTACTATTTATGTTTTGGCAGGTGGGAAAATCTGGGTTGGATTTAATTTTGTGATATTTCTCCTATTAACATGTGCCCACTGTCGAGTTGAGTTTTAGGAAGCTTAGAATCAATTAAGCTGGGAAACATATACATGAAAGCTACAACATACACATTATAAAGTTATCACTTATTACACCATCCACATAGTCAATTTTTCAATGCTTTACCGCACATTGGTTATCTTTTATCTAACCCGGTAAAGAATCAAAGTATTTTAAAGATTATGTCAGACCAAAATTTCCCGGATTCATTTTAATGCGAGAAGACTAAAACAACCCCTTTTTTAGACATTCTTAGTCCATGTGAGTTAACATGGACCTGCCTTATGCAGCATAAACAAGTTAATGTCCAATAGTGAACATTGTGGTCACCGTTTTCTTAAACTCTGCACACTCATTCAAATCATTCTATTCTAATACGATTCCCACCTGCATCAGGGTCAAGTAAAGGTTGGTCAAGATTCCCAGGTGATCCTGCAGCCATCCTTCACTTACTAAGTTGCTCCGTTCAACCTCTATTTCCTCCTTTCTCGTGTCGCAAATATCCCAGAGTTTCTCCCGTAGATCCTATGGAGGCAGTGTTGTCCGACCGGTTAGTCTGGCGGTTTAGTGCGACGACTTTCAACGCGAGTCGGTTGTATCCTTAGGCAAGGCACTTAACAGACATTGCCCGAACCTACTGGATTATTTTTACGAAATTGAAGTAATGTGTCTTTAATACACAACACACTGAAATAGCTCCGTTAACCCGACGACGGGCGTGAGGTGATCTGACGATTGCCCGTGTGTTAACCCCCTTGATTTTCCCATTCACAGGGATAAACATGAATATCTATCTTATCCCAGTGTTTAAAATACAGATTAGGCAGTAGCACCTAAAATGTAGAGAGTCAGTCAAAAGCTTGCTCGATCAGAACCAGCTGTTTCGCTGGGCAAGCCACAACACAGACGTTGCTGGAATTTCAAACTAATTCGGAAGGACATTCTAATAAACGTAGAAACTTACATCGAGCCGCTGATGAAGTTCGGCTTGTGTTTCCTCATCCTTGCGTAGGTCGTCGGCGATGCTGTTGTAATCGTGTTGCCATGCGGTGACAAACGTTTGCTTGTGGTCTGGCCGACACAGATGCATCTGGAAGTCCTGCCGGATCTCATACAGATATCTGGGGAAAGGAGGGTTGCTATTTACAGTGGGTAGGTAACTGTGGTGATGCAAAGATGATGGCATGAATGCCTGAACAGAGAACTTTACAAAGTTACAACTGTGAAGACGCATCATTCTGCCTGTTAGATCCTCAGCAGTGATGGAATGGTGGCCGCAGGGTTGTTGGATCGATACCAGCATAGTTTGATTTTTTTGGAGAGGGTGCTTAGAAGATGTTACCTAAACCCATTGGTTTGACGTATTAATTTAACATAAATATTTTGTGGGACATATTTATCAGCTTTAGTTTAATGATTAACTTAGTTACATCTATCAGGTCAAGAACACGCCATTTTTCAAAGGTATTACAGTGAATTAAAGATAGTATAAATGTTAAACCTAGTCAGTGGAACTCCAGCCGCATATTGATTATAATGGACACATCATTGTAAGATTTAACGGCTTCACCTTTTTTCCTTTATACAATGGATACTCACTTGCGTGTTTTAACTACTGTATTTTTGCCATTTCATCCTGTCTTTTTAACTAAAAATAATTGTGCCATTCTTCTTTAATGTAATAAAGGAGCAAAAAATAAACTAAACTAAACTTGTAAGAATATGAAATCAATCACAAAGAAAAAATATAGGCCACACGGTTAAGTTTATGATACAGACAAAACAAGTCTTAATTCCATTTCTTATTATTCAGAGTCTTTATTCCATATACGCAGATAAACTAAACTAAACATGATACCTGATAATGCTTTCTCTCTCCATCCTCACTTCTCTGAAGACGAACTTGCACGACTTGATGTAAGTGGCTTCCGTGTTCCTCCAGTAAGGCACCGCGGTGTGTGCCAGCATCAGTGGAAGATCCTCATCCACGTACACCCACTGCTTTTCACCTGGTTTCGGCTTCGCAACCTCTTCGGCTTCAACCGGTTCGATAATAGCTGGCGGGTGAGGGGTGACCGATCGGTTCTTTTCTTTAGAGCTGGAAGCGTAAACGCAGTGTTGGGATAGGATATTTAGGTTACAGTGGGACAAAAAGGAGGTAAAAAACATGGGTAATAACTAGATATAATGTGCCAAATCATAAATGAGCATCTACATTATATTTGTTAAATTTATATTTTGTCTCATTAAATATCGTAAGAAGATCATTGTTGTTATTATGATAGTAAAAACTGACAGTCAAACACTTAGGGAAAAAGTATATAGATACATGCTATGCAAGGCCGCTTGCTAAACATAATTTTATCAGTAATAAAAGTAGAGAAAAACAGAAAATTAAGTTCAATTAAAATGGTTACTTACCTTTTGTTAGAGCCAGATCTGCTTCTAGATTTTTTGTCCGATTTTTCTGAGCTCTTCTTTCGAGCGGAGCCTCTTGGAGATTTTGTTTTGCTTCGAGCACTTCTCACTGATTCTTTGGATTTTCTGGAAAAAAACTTTTTGGGTGAACTTTGGCTAAGTTAAGTAACAAAAATGCAATGTATCCATTGTGTTCAAAACACTGGCATAGGTTTAGCAATTGGACTGTGGGCATGAATTCTACAGAGATTACCATACAAAATCCTGGAATATAATTTCTTACCAAGCAAGAAATAAGATATTTATGTTTAGTATATGATATTTATGTTTATCCCCCTGGATAGAAAAACAAAAAGGTCATTATAACATGGGCAACCGTCAGATGACCTCACACCTATCACCGGGTTACTGGAGCTATCGTAGTGTGTTGGGTATGATTAAGAAGTTGCTTTAATTTAGTTTAGTGCCTTGTTAAGACACAGCCAATTAGCTAACGACCGGTTTTGAACCTGTAATCTTTCGGCTGAAAGGTAGCGCACTAACCCAACACACTAATCAGTCAGATGAATAAGAAAGTACACAAATTAATAAAAAAATAATAAATACCAGTAATTAAATAGAAAGCCCAATATACTGCTGTTTTCCTAGAACATTATGAATTAACACTTACTTGCTTGAAGCAGATTCAGGTCTCAGTTGTTCCGATTTCTCAGTCTTAACTTGTTCCTGTGGGATTTCCTCAACCAATTTTTCGCTGACCTCAGCAACAAATTCCTCGTCAGGTTTTCCTTGGATCTGTGGAGTAAAAAAATGTCCCTTTTAGAATTAGATATTGATGTTTTATCTGCATGGTCCAATATCATATATGCATGGTTCATTATAATAGAAAAATTACTGTCAAGTTGCCAAATCTAATATGTTATTTCTGATTTAGATATTGCCACTGTTTCATTTCATTATTAAACTGAATTCAAGTGATGTTGTTTAAGGGCCATACCCCGAACATTTACCGGAAACATAAATTTTTGATAGACAAACTATTTTGGCTAAAAACTGATGATAAAACCGAATAAGCTATGCCTACCACACATTCTTGCATTATGATCCAAAGTACAAAAAATTATAAGATGGAAATCATTTTGTAACATGTACAGGGGTAATTGGTCCAAGGTAGGCTGTTATGACAGTATCATGAGAAATCTTAGAAATTCTGTAACAATCTTACCTTATTAAGGGTTGAGAAGACGCTTTGTTCAAGTTTCGAATAAACCTCAGTTTTCCCAAGTTCTCCATCAATTTGGTGCACTGTGGTAAGCTCACTGTAGAACTTCTCAAGCTTTTCCCAGTTGTTGTGGAAACCTTGGGAATGGGGGGAGAAACTTGTTTTTCAGGAGATATATATTTGTTATCTGATTGGCTCTGTTAACTTATTAGTTTCTGCATAGCTCATTGAACATATGCAGAAATGTGGTGGGACTCTGTCATTGAGCAAGGTATTTGGCAGACGTTGCCTAAAGCCAGTGGTTTATTTGATTGATATATAACTGTTGGGATGTATGCTTTCCATTCAACAAACTGCAAAAGCTCCAGTCATTTTTGTGTGCCTTTAAGGTAACTCACAAATTATAAAAACCAATACTGTCAAATTCAGTTAGAAACTGATTTCAGTTGGACAATTTAAACAAAATAAGATTTGTATTTCACTCAATATGGCAAAATTGACTATGATTTTTGGACTATCACCATCAGTGATAACTTTTCTACATCTGTGAGACAGGTAGTTTCGGCCTAAATAAAGAAGTGGTTAACTGTCCCAATCAAAAATCCGTTACAATTACATAACATCAACATGTACCCACTTGTAATCCTATGCTGCACTTGCTCATGCTCAAAGGCGGGGTCTTGCACAGCCTGTATGCGGTCATTTTTACCCAACCCGGTGTGGCTCCCAAACGGAGGGGGTTGGAACTTGGCATGATAGGTGTTGCCGGTCTCCGTGCCATCTGGAACACATATATGATGTCTTACTTATGTAACCACGCAGAGTTTACTATTGCACAATCATTACAATGGATGTTTTTTTAAGAAAACAAAAATAAGACAGGATAAAAAATAATTATGTGATAAATTTTAGAGTTTTAAAGAATGTTTTATATCATTAGACAGTGATTGAAATCTCCTTGTTGTGGCAATATAAAACAGATAATTGTCCGATTGCCCCATTTCCTTGGTTGTATACAGTTAAGGCATTCCTTGAAATTTAAAAGAACCCATCAGTCCACTAGGTACGGCCGATGTCACTAAGTGGCTTTCCCAAGGACACAACCGACTGGTTAGCAAGTAGTTTTGAACCTAGTATTCCTTCAGCTAAAAGGCATTGTAGTAACCTGTTAGGCTATTTGGATAGATAATAAGCAATGTGTGGACAAGTGCTTAGGGACTGAAGTTTTAAATCTGCAAACGAGCGGCTTACAAAGGGACGTGGTACCGCTAAGTTAAATGGTCCAAACTAATAGACTTACATGTTCTCCCACAAGCTCTGCTGAGAATTGTTTCATCGGACACATCGACATGAATAACCATGTGCAGGCCTGCAGGGGTTGGGGGCTTTTCTTTTACTGGCTTTGGATCCAACACAATTGACGATTTTCTAGGAAAAAATGTGTTTTTTACAAACATATTGTTTTAGTTTAGTTTAGTTTATTTTTTGTTTCCACAATAAAAACATAAATCAGGACTATTGAAAAAATTTTGAAAAACAGAAAAAAACGGCAAAACGGCAGTCAATAGAACACGTCTAAAAACAAGCAATAAATTATTAAAATTCGGTATTGATGGGTATAACGTACACAAAGTTCAAAGGTTAGACTATGTCAGAATGAAAGTACCACTAAACTAAAAGCATAAAATGTCAGAATCATAATTATATTAAATTTTTAAATTAAGTGACAGAAAAAATGTATGAAACTCTTAATTTAAAATCAAAATGACAAAGTCACCAATTGTTAATAAAAATGCAGATGTTGAAGCCATCTTAACAGATGAAGATTGCTACAGTTTAATATAGCTAAACAGTCTGAAAACTGTATACTTGATCACTTGTTTGTACTTTGTTACTTAAATTTAAAGTGTGCATGACACATTGTATTTAGATATAGTTAAAATTTACAGATTTACTTTTTATCTGATGACTTTACTTTTATCTGATACTTAAAATAAGATTTACTTTTTATCTGATACTTAAAATAAGATTTACTTTTTATCTGATGACTTTACTTTTATCTGATACTTAAAATAAGATTTACTTTTTATCTGATGACTTTACTTTTATCTGATACTTAAAATAAGATTTACTTTTTATCTAAGGACTTTAATTTTATCTGATACTTAAAATAAGATTTACTTTTTATCTGATGACTTTACTTTTATCTGATACTTAAAATAAGATTTACTTTTTATCTGATGACTTTACTTTTATCTGATACTTAAAATAAGATTTACTTTTTATCTGATGACTTTATTTTTATCTGATACTTAAAATAAGATTTACTTTTTATCTGATGACTTTACTTTTATCTGATACTTAAAATAAGATTTACTTTTTATCTGATGACTTTACTTTTATCTGATACTTAAAATAAGATTTACTTTTTATCTGATGACTTTACTTTTATCTGATACTTAAAATAAGATTTACTTTTTATCTGATGACTTTAATTTTATCTGATACTTAAAATAATATTTACTTTTTATCTGATGACTTTACTTTTATCTGATACTTAAAATAAGATTTACTTTTTATCTAATGACTTTACTTTTATCTGATACTTAAAATAAGATTTACTTTTTATCTGATGCATTTACTTTTATCTGATACTTAAAATAAGATTAACTTTTTATCTGATACTTAAAATAAGATTTACTTTTTATCTGATGACTTTAATTTTATCTGATACTTAAAATAAGATTTACTTTTTATCTAATGACTTTAATTTTATCTGATACGTAAAATAAGATTTACTTTTTATCTGATACTTAAAATAAGATATACTTTTTATCTGATACTTAAAATAAGGTTTACTTTTATCTGATGACTTTAATTTTATCTGATACTTAAAATAAGATTTACTTTTTATCTAATGACTTTTATTTTATCTGATACGTAAAATAAGATTAACTTTTTATCTGATACTTAAAATAAGATTTACTTTTTATCTGATGCATTAACTTTTATCTGATACTTAAAATAAGATTAACTTTTTATCTGATACTTAAAATAAGATTTACTTTTTATCTGATAACTTTACTTTTATCTGATAATTAAAATAAGATTTACTTTTTATCTGATAACTTTACTTTTATCTGATACTTAAAATAAGATTTACTTTTTATCTGATGACTTTACTTTTATCTGATACTTAAAATAAGATTTACTTTTTATCTGATGACTTAGATTTCTCCCCAGTAAGAGTGGCTTCAGATCCAGTCAGAGCATTCTCCAGCAACATGGCTTGTTCTATGTTGGTTGGGAAGCCATCTAGCACCCAACCGGTTCCAGCCGGTATTCTTTGGATCCTGCTCACAAGTAGACCAACCAAGATTTCATTTGGAACAACTTCACCTTTTTTAAGATGCTCCTATGGAACAAGGGAAAAAAGGTGATGAACCCAATAATTTGATTTTTAAAAAGAAGATTGTGGATTCTAAAACCCAACCCCCTATAATCAATTATATCATTGTGTAAGGTATGCGCAATGTACAGTTCCAGTTGCACTGTAATGTAATGGGTTGCAAAATAAAGAAACCTATTTCACTCAATAATCAATAAGATACCAGTATTTAAAACACTGTAGCAGCCTTAACACTGTCTGGACTTAAACTATCATTTAATCCATGGATTGACCTCACCAGTAATTCAACGATAACAATACCTAAATCTTTTATTGCAAATTTCCCTTCACACCTAAATATTAGATACTAATGACAAGAACTGTGCTGAAGTTAATCATAAATGCACATACAGCTTACCACGGCTTGCATAGCTAATGTATTTTGAGCTGAAGTGTCTTGTTCCTCATCTGGTAAACAAAGGAATGTTTTCTTGAAAAAGTTTTTTTCAATAAAAACAAGAATGATTAATAAAAGAATGCATATGGCAGAAAGGGAAGACACACAAAAAATAGGGTCATGCATAACGGGTCAAGTCTTCTTGACCACTGAAATGCTCTGAGTCTGTGTTATGTTCACATCACTTTACAGACGTTGATCTACTCCAGTCAGAAAACAGTCTTATTGAATAAATTAATGATGATATAACTTCACCCATTCTACTACAATTGGATCACCCTGAATAAGAACCTATAGTTAAAGAGCTAAAAATGTCACTGGATGTTTATTTTTTGTGTGTATGCAAAGCAGAAAAATATTAAATGTGAGGTCTAAAGTTCTGTTATCAGATCTATTCCAGGGTCTTTGTGTTTAATTATTCTTACTAAGGTTAACACAAGTATTTTTAAGCATAACTGTTATTAAAATGTTATGTTTAAAATTGGTTTATTGCATTTTGTTAATATAGTAATATATATTTTAAGACTTTTTAAAAAATAAGTTAAGTGATGCATGATTTATACATTACCTATTACTTCATACTTGACTTGGTTGTATGTGTACAGACAGGTACTATCTTATACGCAAAATGTCATTTTGGATTTCTTAGTTTAACCATACAGGTGTACATTGTGTACTTTAAGTTTTAAAGTCCACTATAAAAATGGAACTATCCACATCAGCATACCAGTATGCTGGTCAGTGAGACCGTCCACGGCAGAAGACAGGATTTCATTCACAGAGAGTTGTAGGATTCGATGCTGCGTGGCAAGTTGGGAAATGATGGTGCTCTTGCCAGCGAACATCTTTCCGAGGACTGCCACTCGGATGGGGAACTCGGGGAATACCGGGGGTGGGGTTGGGGGCTGCGGTATTGGGTTGGTAAAGTTAGAGGGGCTGGGGTATTGGGTTGGTAAAGTTAGAGGTGGAACTGCACCCTTAAATTCCAAATTACACCTTTGATACCTAATATCTGAATTTAAACTTGCTTTAAATGACTTAATCATAATAAACTGAGAATCAACCAACCATCACACATGCCATTTTGGTAAACTGGAAGCCCCCTAGCAAAAAAGTTTGTTCCCATACAGCATATAACACAGGTATGCAAAATTTTATCCCTATACACCATGTAACACAGGGTGAAAAAAAAAGTTTGTTCCTATACACCAAATAACATAAAAAATTATGTAGTAATGTTTACACTTGTAAAAACCAAAAAATATTGTGCGTACCGGAGTGGGAGCTACGATACTGAACATCCGGTGCAAGATGTGGCCGAGGATGTTGTTGTTCTCCGGTGGAAACCTGATCTCAGTATCTGTGCTCGGCTTCCATTCTCCAACCATGCTCTGTGGGTGGGTGGGTGGGGTTATGTGGGGGGTTTGTGTAAGGGTCGATGGGGTTCTATTGGGTAAAGTTCACGTTAGTAATTGGGTGGGGTTTGTGTGAGTGAGTGGCTGAGGTTATAACAGTGAGTGGGTGGAGTTCATATGGGTGATTGGGTGGGGTTTATGTCATTGGGGGGTGGGGATCATGTGGGTAAGTGACTGGAATTTACGTCATTGGCTGGGTGCGTGGGCTTCAAAATAGTTCAGGTACCAATGCATATTATATATTTAAGTCTATATTAAAGCGGTTTGAAATTTTAGATTTAAAATTATAGATTCTAGAATATTTCTAAAAATTAAACTGATCTGGATAAGGACATCACTAGATGAACCCTACATTATTAACCCTAAGAAATAAACAGGTGTATTCTATCATGTCCAGTTCGGTTCACCTTATATTCTGCAAAGTCTTGATCATCGAGCAGGCTTACTTTTTCCAGTTCGATTTTTTCTCGCAGAGCAAAGTCACTTGACACATACAGGGGCTGTCCTGTAATCACAAAGTCTCGCCACTCCCTCACAAGCTTTTCTGGAACTTTCCTGCCAAATGCGCTTTTTGTAAAAAACGGAAAAAGATTGTGAAAAAAAGTATTAGTGTAAAATTAAAAATATAAATTTATTGACAAATTCCCAAATAAAGATTTTGTAACCACTTTTGTCAACAACTTTTTGAAAAATAATGTCTTACATTCAATGAGGCGTATATTTCTTATGTCCATTATAAAGCATAGTAGTATCTAATTACAAAATTGACTTCTGTGTTTACTTTGGATACAATTTAATAACTTTACTTTTCCCCAATGAAGGATTGGTCGAGGATGGTTTGACCGATAAATAGTGGGTACTATATACTAAATAAATTATACGAATGAAATATTATCATAGAGTTTGTCCTA
>CH002903.1:428889-458368 GCA_000149265.1 Ciona savignyi | reverse complement strand
GTTACCCAGCTTGTCACCAATCCTTTGTTAAATGCTTATTTTTCTTAATTATTACTTCCCCTTAATTACTGCCCTTTACTCTTTCCTAAATTCGTTTACATAATATTCTTTGTGTCAGGTTTTCGAGCCAATTACTTGTTTAATAGAAACAAACTGGGGTACAACATCATGAACCCAAAAGATATCCAGTCTGCCAGAATGCAATGATTTTTATTACTTGGTGGAAATTGTATTCCTAATGCTACCAGGATTGGTAGTAAAAATACCACTAGGCAAAATACGATTCTAGATAAATATACTTAAAACATAAAATAATATAATTTACTTCTCTGTCAATTCTCTGTACTCGCCAATTTTGCATGCGAAGTCTGTGATAGAGTCCAGCACCTCCTTGCATAAGTTGTAGTGCTTTCTGTACTTGTCCAGCGCATGTTGGGACCGGATTTGCTGGTGCAATTCAAACTCTTTCCTTATTTCTTCTTCGTATTCCTCTTTGGCCAGTTTGTTAAGCGCCTATGTGTGTGTGGTAGGCCTATGTTAGAATAGAAAATAACTTGAGCAGTTGGACTACAGCCATGTATGTGTGAAAAAAAACATGAAACAAGTTGTCCAGAAGAATCAATTTTTGCATGTCAAAAATGAACCTCATATATCATAGGATTTGTATAAAAGTTTCCTTGTTGACTGAATATAAAATAATTGAACAGTCATTTTTGCACAACTATTTACATACTTGGCCTAGAGTTTAGTTCAGCATTGTTTTTAATTTAATGACAGTCCAATGATAGATTAAATCCAGTCAAATATAATGGGTTAAACAGGACATAAAATGTAGTGATGGTGACTTCTGTATGTAACTCATTCATATATAATACAACTATAAACTTATTTATATATATATTTCAGTAAATTCTTATTAGGTTTAACCATTGTATAACGACAGTTATGCCTTGTTTTACTGTAAATGTGTTGTAAGTTAATGCTGTATTGTTAACATGAGATAACATTATTTCAGGACGAAAAAAAGCCCAAAGCAATATCTCACCGCCTCTCTGTCCAATGCATCCTGGAAGTCCTGTAGTCTCCGTGTTTCAACCTGTTTCTCCTGGAAGATCCGATTCCTCCTAATAACATCCTTTTCCCTACGAGCCTGGATTGTTGAGGTTGTTTTAGGGATTTTAGGAAAATGTATTCCTTTTTATAATGATAATATTTATAAAAAAAATTAATAAAGGTATTTTTTTAGAAAAAAAATATTAAAAGGCTTTTTAGAAAAAAATACTAATAGAGGATTATTAAAGATATTAATAGAGGTTTATTAAAGATATAATAGAGTTATTAGAGATATTAAACAGGTTTATTAGAGATAGAGGGTTATTAGGGACATTATTTTGCAATCAAGAAACAAATGAGATTTTAATTTGGCGTCACCTGCATCAGCTGAACTGCGATCCTCCGTTCTTGTTGTGATTGTCGCATCAGTCGTTGAACAACTTGCTCTTGCCGCAAAGATTCCTAACAAAATGACGTTTACACTATGGGAATATAAAGTCAAAGAAATTTTGTACATTTGAAGCTGCTTTAGACGCTTTATTTATTAGTAAACACATAATATGTGGAGGGTGTTGGATGGGGTCTGGAAGGTGTGAAAAATATAAAGAAAAAAATTTTGACTACCCTGACCTAGATGGTTTGACTACCCTGACCTTTTACGGGCTTGTATCTCAAGATTCATGAGGATAAGATTATCTCAAGGTTCACGAGAATGAGATAAGTTATGGCCTGGGTTTCAATTATACAGAGTCGGACTAACTGACTGACCAAAGAGTATTGCTTTAAGAAGTTGTGTTTAAACAAATTTTTATGTCAAACCATTATACTAGGAGTTCCTCCAAAAAACAATATTCAAAATAAACCAACACACTGTAAAAGTTCCAGGAACCAATGTTAAGCATGCAGTAATCTAAAGATTTACAAATTTTCCCATGGCAACACCACAAATTTGTTATGCAGGGGCGTTACCACCCTCAGTTATATAACATTTATCCATTCCAAACCAAACCTAATGCAATTAAGAGCTCACCTCTTGAGTATGGTGAGCTTTCATCTGATCCACAAGGACCTTCCTTCTCCTTTTAGCTCGTTCATCACGCGCTGTGGCGTCTTCTTCCAATCTCGTCTTAATCTGCTGCAGGTACTCGATGCTGCTTTGCAAGCCATCGCCGGCTGTCTCACTGAGGTGGAACACAGTTTAGGGGTCAGTTGATACTCATTACAGCTGCATCTGTTTTTTCCTTGATTTTCAGCTTAAGGGTTGCAGAAACCAGTGACCTAAGGAATTATTCAAAACTGGTGACATAGGGAATATTGCTTAAACTCAATAGAAGTGATGGGTTCCAATAACTTGTGGGAAGGTCTAAATCATATGTACAACACACTTAATAGGAACAACATACATATAAGTCATATACCCAACACACTACAATAGCTTGTAGAACATGACAGTGTGGTTGAAGTAATCTGATGTTTGCACATGTAATAACGCCACATGCGTATTCCCATTGACAAAGATAACATAAATATCCTTTTCTATGTACTTATTTCCATTTTTTAAAATAACTTTATATTAGATAGTTTTAAATACTTTATTTCTAGGAGCAAAAAAACTAAACTTAAATTCTTATATATGGTACAAGTAAAAAAATAAGCAACCTATTATCAGTTTGTGATGAGCTAGGAGCCACTAGCTTGGTGAGGTTGCTTTCAAAGCTTTTGATCTCATTCCTGACCATGTCTGCTTCTCTTTTCTGCCGAAATTCCCGCTTCAGGTTAATGGCCTGGTGGAACAATAGCCATTATGACATCAAAGTTTAAGGTTATGGAATAAAACAGATAGATACAAATACATGTACCGGTAAACTAGTGTATGTATTTTGGATATTCAAAAAGAATATAAAAAGATTTTTTACCATGTTTTAGCTGTTGTAATATGTAAAAGAACAAAATGCTTACATTATCACAAATTTTACAGTAATAGCTGTTGATATCTCGCATACCTAGCAGCAAGTGAAAAAAATGTTATGCATAAACAGCTTTTGCTAAGATGTCATTTTTAATATTGGAAGAAATAAATAAGAAAAGTCCGGCAGAAAAAAATACATTTAACTGGCAAAATACACATTGAACAAGCCAAGTTCTGCCTGATACATTACCTTTAATGTTTTGCTGGGAGGTGGTTTAGGGATATGCACTGTGGCTGCTTGAATCTTGGCAAGGATCTCTGTTTGCTTTTGCTTTGCGATTCGCGATTTTTCAAGCGCTGCTTGTCTCTGTGCCTGACTGATTTCATTATATTTTTCCATGTCTTTGTACCTGTGATAGAAATAATTAGACTTTACTTTTTAGACAAATAAATACTTTTAGGAATATCGGTATTTCAGATGATTTTTTTAAGAATGATTAAAAATCTAATTTCTGTTGTCAATCATTAGGCCTAAATCCACACTGGCAATATCGGCTAATACAGAAATATTTTTGTACTGTTTTTTTCATTTATAATGGAATCTAAAGGGTTAAAGCAGAAATGTCTTGATATTAAAAGTGCAATAATATCTACAAAACAAAGTCATCACATACTAATTGGTGTGCAAACTACATTCATACTGTATCTATTCCCTAATGTGAACTAAAATTATGTTCTTAGACACATATAACCTGAAAATAAAAAATACAACATTTTTAACAGTATTTATCCAACCGGTTAGTCTGGTGGTTTAGTGTGACACCTTTTAGTCGAAAGGTTGCAGATTCGAAACAGGTCCCAAGCTAGTCGGTTGTGTCCTTGGGTATGGCACTTAACGAAAATTGCCAAAACCCAGCGGATTAATGGGTTTTACCAAATTAAAAGAACATGTGAATCATTCACAACACACTGCAATAGCTCCGGTAACCCGACAGTGGGCGCTAGGTGATCTGACGATTACCCAAGTGTTGTTTTTCCCATTCACGGGGATAAACATGAATATCCTATCCTCCTCCTATACTATACTATTTTCAACCAAAAACAGTATATGTAACATATTTTAACAAGATGACATACTTTTACATTTCTGGCAAAATAGACAACTTTGATGCATATAAATAATTATGAGACATGACCTTACCTTGCAGCGAGAGCTTTACGTTCATTCTCGTTTCTCTTTGCTTCGAACTTGGTGGCAACTTTCTGGAGAATCAAATCAGACTCTCGTGGCAAAAGGGTCTTTAACCTCTGAAAAGTGGAAATTATCGTTTTGTTAGCAAGTTGAGTTTTTTATTCGTACATGTGTGGCGTGTATACTTTTGCAACATGTTTATCACCGATGTGAGAAAAAACAAAGATGAACTTATTATTTAGAACATCATCAGAATACCTTGTAATCAGCCGGGTTGCTAGACCTAATTTCAGTGTGTTGAAAACAGAGAAATAAAGTGCAAAAAAAGTTTTTTACAACCAATAAAAACAGTAGATGAACTTCCAAAAGACAAATCTAAACTTTACCTCCTTATAAAGAGCACTTTCAATTTGTTCCAACTTAACTGGTGCAGACGGCCGCATGCTTTCCATCGCTGCTCCTGTCAAATTGCTCTTCACCTTCCTATGCAACGCAATGTAAACCTGAAAGCATAAAAAGAATGGATGACTTTTTAAATAAGTAGGGATGAATCAGCACACATTTTACTTTTGGCAAGATAAGTTTTTTCTGTCCCATGTTATAAAATATAGGAAGGAAGTGGTTTCCATACCCTAAGTATTTTGAAAAACAAGGTAGCGTAAAATTTAAGAACAGCAGTAGTATGGTATAGACAGATTTCATGTGTAAAACTGAAAGAAATTTGTCCTTGGCCAAGGCACTTAGCATCCCTCGCTTAATCTGAGTAGATCATTAATAAAACAAAAGCAATGTCTAAGCTCAAAGTTCATATACAACACACACCAATAGCTCAGGTTACTTGCCAACACATATAAGCTAATCTGGTGATTGCCTAGGTAATATCAACCCCAGTGTTTTCCGATCTATGGGGATAAAAATGAATATCTTAATCGGTGAACAGTTAATTAACAATCTAAATATGCCTAATATGAATAGCGCTTAATAGATTGATTTAAGTCACATCGCCAATAATCCTACACCCAGTTTACTTTATTCAAAGGTGACAAACCGTATTTTTAAAATAGTTTTTAAGTATTTGGCATATATAACTATATATTATGTTTTAAGTATTTAATATATATAAATTATTTTTCAATTACTTGGAATGCATATATTATGTTTTAAGGGCCTGCTTGGCGAAAAAGTACCTGGTAGAGCAACCTTGTGGCTGTTCCATGCCTCATCATCATTATGTCGTATGCGATGTTCGTATCAAACGGAATCTGAAATGACAAAGTTAACATGATTTTACCAGAGAGCAATTTTTGGTATTGATTATTAATTCACATACGGGGTACTGTAATTGTAGCAGATTTGACTATATCTACAAATAATGAATGCTGTTTCTAACCAGGGATAAAAATTAAGTCCTAAAAGTATAGCTTTTGTGTTGGCTTTAATAACAATACTAGTATGTAAAAATTAACATCCACACTGTAGGGTTAATAATACCACATGGTATCAATAAGTGTAAATTCATTATAGTCCAGTTATAAGCAAAATTGTTACACCAGACTAACTCCAAGCAATCTAGAGCACACTTGTATGTATTTTTGGCCCTGTTTTATGTGAAAAGAAAACCAATTAAATAAGATCATTCGTAAATTAGTCCAACCAGTTAGCTCTTTTGTAACCCAATAAAAATAAAGAACAAACCTACCTCCAAAAGGTGAAGCACCGGTTCAAGCCTCGTAAAGTTATTGAGTTTCGCATCAGCGGTCTGCCCAGCTGAGAACTTATCAAAGTCATGTTGAAGTTGAAACTTGTTCAAAATCTCCCCGAGATAGAAGCCGGAAGCAAAGTCCGCAGCAAATTCCGATTTGTCTAAACAACAAAGTTTTCTAGTGATTTGTGTAGGATATGTCTGGTGAGGCACCACAATAGGATTATCAAACATTTAAGGGTTATTTTTGCATTGTATCTATCTAGAGAAAATGTATGAAAGTATATCTTGGGGTTATGCACTCAACCAATAAACCTATCTAGATTATAGATATAGAAAATGAATGAAAGAAGCATAATACTGATTATATTTAACCCCATCACCGGTTTGAAAACTAGGCCCTTTTTAGAAAAGATATTTTATGAAACTAGGCCCATCTAGAAAATATATTTCAGTTCATGTACCAATAAACAGACGCACAGGCCAGAATGATGAGGTATAATAAGACTAGAGCAAAGATTATAAAACCTCATCCTCCTTACCGATCTTTTTCGTAAGTTTGACCTCCTCATTTAACCATTTACATAAAATATCAGTCATTTTAGTGGTTTAAAGTAACCTGAACCTAAAATCGTTGATTCTGAAGTGAAAAATAAACATAACGCCGTAACAATTTTAAAACTACAAAAATAAACGATTTTAAAAGAGTAGAAGCTGTTAAACTGTTAAAATATTCTTGGTAATATATTTAATATCGCTATTTTTAAAATTAAGCCAAACTAAACAAATAATAAAGGTAAACATCGAAGTAACTCACGCTGAAACCATGGGAACGGAAAAATCGTAGAAATCTTAATAAGGACCGGGGACTTTATTTTTTGGACGGTTAAATGACTTAAGAACTTTAAAGTTCCTCTTTAAATGTGATAAAATCACACAAAACAAAAATTTTAAGGCTTAGAAATGTCAATTCATAAACACGAAATCAGTATTTTACAGTACATATCTAACACGATTGTTACGAGTTGACCCCCATTTTAAACTATTGTCGCCCGGGACAGGCACTTTTCGGACTCTAATTAGATCAACAGTAACTAAAAGAGTTTAAGGAACGGTTCAATCATTCACTACACAGTGATAGTATTGAGTACTAATTTCTTACTTCTTTGGTGCTGATCGTGACCGCGAGTTAATTTAACGATTACCAGTGTAAGGAGGCAAGGTAATCTGAAATTTGTACGTGTAATAACGCCCTTTTATTTCTAATTAGGGGAATAAACATTAATATACCATCTCATCTAAGGATATCTGTAAATATATCAGATAATTTTGTTTTCAGGTTTATGGCAATGAAATGGAAAACATAACGTGAGTAATCACACGGGCAACCAGATTTCCTCAGGCCTAAATTATTTTATTGGGCGTTAACTTATTTCTACATGCATTGTAAAAATACTCAATATCGCCTGCGCATGTGTTTAAACTGAGGAGTTTACATTAGTTTTAGTTTAGTTTAAGTTATTCATTTTTTGCCCCAGTATTTAAAAATGGCAGGCGAATAAAATAACGACACGGGAACAGGAAAAAACGGCTAAACGAACAGTCGTTAAACAAAAAAGGATAAATTTAATAAATATTGCAAGGGCTAGCACCGATGGCAATATCACAAAAGAACTAATTAAATCTATATTCCATGACGTACAATAGTTGTACAACACACTACAGTGCAGTAGCTCGAGTAACACGAGCTTGGGCGCTATTTGATGATTGATTGCCTGTAGCGTTTTCCATTCACACAGATAATGTGAATATATCCCAAGCTATTTTTAAATATTTTTTAACCAACATAAGGGCCACTTAGTAATATCTTTGCTGTGTAGAACACATTGCAATAACAAACTCCGATAAAACATTTTTCATGCTATTACATATCATAACGAGGGTTTAGCAAATCTACAAGGCGGAAAGACAAAGTACCTCATCGTTTTTTCAGCGGTTGTCAAGTAATGTACAAACAAAGAACTTTATTATGGCTCACGTTCCAAGCAACAATACCGAATATTAACATAGAAAACTCAGTCGTTTTAATCATTAGAAAAATGCACATAATACCATCAATACAGGAATACTGTCTACCATAAAATAGTTTATAGTTTACCAAAATAGTGCGTTATCTTTATAATATGTGAGTGAACTCGCTTAAATTAAGCTATTGCAAAGTGTTGTGTACACAACTTTGCTAGTGTGTTAAATATATTGGACCACCTTCAGGCAGCGCCTGTACTGTATACATCAAGTGCAACAGTTGCGTAAGTCGACAGTGAACACATGGTATTTGTTGGGCGTGTAATAATCTATAACTTTCTGCATTTTAACCCCAGAAGATACAGATTAGCAATGAGTGCTATGTCGGCGCCCGCTCAATGCCTTTACAAACTCCTTTTTAATTCAATCATAAAGGCGTTTGGTATTATCAAATAAAACCGGAGTAGATGCTAACCCAGCAACACTACACTAAATCTCTTTAGTCAACGTAGAAATGTGACTGTGTTGCGGTTGTAACATAATATGCGTCGGTAATTTCATCTTCCGATGTCACAGATAAATTGCTCATGTCACAGTTAACGGCGGGCTGCTGTACTAGTCCAGAAAAGGGGAAATCCCTTGTCCAACATGCACTCCCGGAATCCTAAAAAGAAATTTATTTTCATCTGTTACACTGAACGGTGTGGAAATAGACGGACTATACAGATAATACAGGTCAACGTTTTAAAAAGGATATGTAATGTATCCTGTTCCCATTGTGCAGCTAACTAGCTCAATTGTTTAAGTGCCAGCTTTAAGCTGAAAACTTATTGCATCGAAACCAGCCACTGAATTAACATCTTTAAACTAGCTAACATCCACAAACACGATAAAAGCAGTGTTAAACAGAATAAATCTATCTTTAGACCAGGGATGTCCAACCGTTTATTGTAGTGGGCCGCATTGTCACTTGAAATAATTTAATGGGCCGCAGAACCTATTAAATTTCAAGAAAAATGGGTACATAAAGAAACAATTAAAAGTGATTATAGTTATATAAAATCCTGTATTCCTGTTGCAGGGTCAGGTTGGACATCCCTGCTTTAGACCTTTGTTGCAAACATTATCCAGTGGGCACATTTATAGAACACCACATGCGCCCAGCCGGATCGAGTTTCATACCTCTCCAAACGCATTTGCTCCGAGCTTGTTTACTCTCCACACGGAGGGGCTAGAGCTCTCAATAATCCACTTGACGTCAGTTAACGAGACATCAAAAGAAAATAACTTGTGGAAATTGACCTCTTCTGCTACATATGACTGTAAAGCTGATCTGCGGGAAGTATATTTATAGGATATTATTTCTGTGTATGAGGAGTGAACGACAGACGTTTAAAATGAGTGGTTGTTAGATTATTTAGTATTCACATTCTGGTTATACGGCTCAATCTATTGAGTGTTAAGTATTTGATAAGTTTTTTATCAATTCTTTTTGTTGGCCGGTTAGCTTATACGGGCAGTTAATAGCTGGTAGTTCCAAGGCTGTTTAGTTTAGTTTAGGGCTTTAGGCACTAAACAATGTTCCTTCGTTCTAAATAAATTATGCTCGATCCAAATTAGGGTGATGTGGTATTACTAACACTTTAAAAGAGTTAAATAGCTCTAGCAACCCTACTACAGACACACTGTATTATGACGAATAGTCGTGTTGCTTATAGCACTTTTTCGTTTTTTTCATTCAATGAATAAACATGAAAGTGTAAATCTTACATTGTGAGCATTAGTGTATACTTTGCCACAACCTTGAGATTTATTACTGAGAAATGAAAAGCTGCCTTTGAGCCACACAGTAAGATGTTACTACTTCAAGCACAGATCACAGACACCGCACCTTACAGCTGAGCGTATCTTCTCGACAGGGAGCATGAGGTTGGCCTGGCAGAGAGTAGCAAGCTCCGTCACGTGATGCAGCTTCCTCAAGCCTTCCATTGTTCTATTGAGCATTATGACATCACTGATAGCGTCGTCGAACGAAGTATACTCGGCGAGGATCTCGCGGGTGGCGAAACGATGGGAGAAAAAGAACTGAACGTAATCTCGCTGCAGCTTACCAGCTCCGATTTCGATCAGAACTTGGATGGGAAATGTCAAGTCGAATTTGGGGATCGTTACATTTTCCTGTGAATTGAATATATGGGTATCTTGATGTTTAGTTATTAGTTTATATTTGTTTTATCATTGAGGGATTTAACACTATTTTAAGAAAAGCGAACAAAACAAGAGTTACTGTATTGTAATGTTAATTATCGACAAAACAAAAATAACACAAGATTCCACAACAGAGATTAATAAAAAATTATAAGGTCAAATGTATACCGGTATGTGTGGGATTTAACACTAGATGGAAAGATTTATGATTTGGTTCATGTACAAATACAATTTGTTTAATCATGACTTTGGAAATGTGGGACAGATGGTGCAGGGTCAAAAATCCACTGAATTTCAGGCGAGTAAGAATTTACTCGATTGTGGAAGCTCACATAAGTAAATCTTTTATGCCAGTAACGAGAGTAAATAGTTTACCGCCACCGTTTTTTATGATGTTGCTGTAAGTATTATAGACTCTAGTATTCGGACGCGCCAATTCTATAATAAAAACGATCAAACTCATGAGGATTTTTATTTCCCTCTACACCAGTTGAATAGAAAACGGTCGCGGTAATCGTTAATTAGTGTTTTATTTCCAAGAGTAAATTCTTACTCTCCTGTTTTGGGTCACCCGAGTACACAGTAATACTCGCATTACTCGCACAGATTTTGGCCCTGCAGGTGGCATGTTTATTGCATTTGGTTTTTATTTAAATTGGAGTGTACCAATAGGAGTCAACTGTACAGAAAATCTCTTGTATCGAAAATGTAATAAATAACCTCACTTTATAAGACTGTCGAATGAGTTTCCCCAGAAATGAATTGTTCCCTTCATGAAGCCAAAAATATTTTCCCTTTCCCTGTTTTATCTCGTGAACCAACACTTCTAAGCATTGCACCAGTTCATGACTGGATTGGACTTTCTGGGAATGAAATAAACAAACGTTTATTTGGATTAAATGGGTTTTACTAAAACTGAATGAATGTCACATCAAATAAACACACTGCAATAGCTGTGGTAAAACCTGATGCTGGGTACAAGGTAATACGACACTTACTCGTCTGAGAACTCTTCCTTACGTATTCGTGTTAAAATTTGACGATTGCTTATATGATATTGAGCCTTGGGTTTTTCACTTATAAGCATAAAACATGAATATCCTAATTATTCTATTTATATCCATGATGGCAGAGTGAAGGTAGATTGCTCCATTAGCTAAATAGATCAAAATTCATTGGTTGCCAGTACTTTTTCTGGTGCTTAAACTCAATGTTGGATAAGTTATCAAATCTGTTGCAATGTCTAAACAAAAATCAAAATAATGAAATAGTTCTGTTCACTTAACGGTTGGTACATGGTTTTTTATACTAATGTCGGGTTATAACGACCCTACATTTTTCCATGTAATGGGCAAACGTCAGGTTATCTTATGTCCATCAAAATGTTGTCACTAGTTAGTTTAAAACAAACCAGTTAACTGAGGCAAAGCCTTAAGCCAAAGTAATGGATTATGGATATTGAAAATCTAACCTTTAAAACTTCCCAGACAGCTTCAGTGAAATCCAATTCAGATCTTGGCACAAACAAGGAGGTCACAGTGTCTTCTTCTTTGTCTAATAGATACAATTGTTGGTCATAAAGTAGTATTATAGGACTACACTTGATAATTTGAGATGAATGCAAAATAGAGTAAGACTACAGACTAGTTGGTGAGGTTGGTTAGATGACCTTAAAAAACATGTTAAAACTCAGCAGAGTTCAACTCAATCTAACCAAACCTACCCCTTTAAGCAGCATTGAAAAAATTTAAAGAAACTAAAATTCAAATGACCCGGTGTACCCCGGGAAATTCCCTAAAATAGAATCAGCCGAACCAATCATAAATGCAATTTATCTAGCATATAAATGAGGTGGAAACACAAAACTAAGCTTAATATATACAATTAAATACGAACAAAAATGCTGTGTATGAACCAAACCTATCTTTAACGCTTTTCTGGGAAATCCCCATTTATTAAATTCCATGCAAACTAGTGTAAGTCAAACTTACGTTTTATATTATAGAAAGTGTTAGTCAAATTTAAGTTTTATATAGAAAGAAAAAGTCTAATCGAGTTAAATCTTTTGGTGGTGTTAGGTAATATGGCTTTGATCCTAAGTGGCAACTTCTGGGTAAGGAAGGACAAACCAAAGTAACAGAAACCAACCTCCTTGTTTACTTTCATTTTTAGCACGACTGGGGTTGTAAAACGAAGCCAAAACTTCATTCAACTTATCCATAGTTGACTTTCTATTACCAACATTCTGTGAATGTAAAATGTTCAATAAACATTAAGGGGATATTTATTTGAGCATCAGGATTCCAATAATTTTATATTATTTAATATTAAGATTCCAATAATTTTATTACATATTATTTATTAGAAATGGTTTTTTATTCTACCAACTTAAAATTAAGTTCTAATGGCAAAGCATTTTTATGTGTATAATATTAATGCAAAATTGATGAAAAAAAAATGAACTGCTAATTGCGACTAAAAATAACTAATTCACCAAGCACATAATTCTATACTTGCAATATATAACATATGGTGTTAAATTAGATCAGTATTTTTGCTAGAGCAATTCAAAAATTTTGATTCCAAAGACTTTTTTAAATACCGTACATACAAATACCCAAATGGTAATTACTTAATAACAGAATACCGTACCTAAAATATTTGTCTTTTAGTTATATTTGTCATTTAGTTTATTTTTTTAACTGTAAATGACATAGTAACATAACAAAAGATGTGATTTATAGCATAGAAACATAAAGCCAATAGATAAGAGTTAAGGCTGGAATATCTCAAAAAGATGTACCTCTTCTTCTTCTTCAATTTCAGCCCAAACTATTTGCTTTTTTGCTCCAAAAACTTGCATGAGACCTGGTAAGGGGTATCTTTAAGATTTTTTTAGCAGTGTAGTAAGGTTGATTCACATGGCTTCCAAGATGACAATTTTGCCCCTAAGTATAATTATTTGCCCATTAGTATGACCATTTGGCCTTCATGATTTTATCTCTGTGATCTGTCCTATATCATTGACTAGCTTCCCGGTTGGACACTTAACAGATACTGCTCTGACACTGACACATATTTGATTATAAAGAGTTTTTTAGTTATGCTATGCAAAATAAAGTCACTAAACCCTTCATGACATAATAGTAGGAATATAAATCGCAAATTAAATCATTCTTGGAAAAAATATCTTGCCACATCGAGCTTAATTAGCATATATAAAATTACCTTCCAAAATCCTGATATCTTGATAAAGAAAGTACACCGTGCTTCTAATATCACCCGGCATTGGACGTAGGTTTACAGAAACTTTGCTAACGTTAAGCGATGAAGTTTGAAGCACCTCAGTCACCTGTGTATAAAGTGAGTTATGTAAGTTACTAAACTTAACTACACACAGACAAACAACTTCAAGTGGTTCCTATAAAATGATGTTACGGTTTATAAAGCGTTTTGTGTATGTGTATGAATATATATTCATGTACAATTTCTAAATTCTGTGCATTTATAGATATTATATAACCAAAATTTCAAATATGTATAATATCATGTATTAATACGTAACTTTTTATAAATGTGAAGTAATTTATTGCTGTATTTCTTTTACATTAATAAAACAATGCTTTAAGCTCCACAATGAACATACCTCATTAGAGAAAACATCAACCGAGGCATGAGAAACACTCAGATTTTCATCTATGCTTTTGATTATTGCATCACTTTCACCGAATAACTCGTATCGCGAGAAGATTTGCATCGCCAACTTTCCACGTGGTGCTTCACCTCCAGAGTTAAACGTATGAAGTTGGGAGGGTAAGTTTAAGAGTATGTCGGATAAAAATGCTTCATTCTCTCCTTTTTCACCCTTTTTCCATTTGTCCTTCGGAAATGGCCCACAAGAAGAAATAGTTTCAGTTTTAAAAGCTTCAGTAATACCCTCCGGTGTGTTTTTAGTTGAAATTATTACAAAATACAGGCCTGCATTGTTGTTTGCACCATCACATAAAACAGCAAGTGGAAGAAAATCAGAATTTTCGATTTTGTTGGTTATGGAATACGTTACACGAGAGAGAATCTTTTTCGCCTTTCTTAACGACAAAAGTGCCAAAGACTGTTCGGAAAATTGGGTATCTGGATCAATGTTTGATAGATCAATTTTTTCCAGCTCTAGAGGATTCCCATAAAGTGGTGAATATGGTGTGGTTGCATCTTTAACTTGCTCTGTATTAGGAGCATACACAAACGTCTTTACTTCAACAGACGAGCCAGTTATAACAGCATAAATTTCATTGAAATTTTGGGTTAAATCCACTGCCAAGCTTCCAGGTTTGCTGTAACTTGGTGTCAGCTTTGAAGAAATGATGTAATCATCATTGGCCGCATAGCCGGACTTCGCGTACTGTTTGAATTGGTATTGGAATTGCTCCATTGTCCTAATTCCTTAATCTTTAATTGTAAAGAATCTGTGAAAATGTATTAATCAGATTTAATATATATGTGTATATATAATATACATAGAAAAGGTAGGATGTTGACAATATAAGCAATTTTCTTAAAAAAAATTCGGCACAAAAGTTAGACAAAAGTGTAAAGTGAAAAAATCCGGCGCACAGAAAACAAACTTTCCCAAAAGTCTGTCACTGTTATTAATAGTCACTCTTTGAGATACATTTAAAGCCTTATATTTAATGTAAAATGTTACTACTTTAACAATTGCGTGTCTCTGTCGTGATATTTTGTTGTGTATAAATTCTGTCTACCACAATTTCAAAAGTCCTGTAAACGACTTTGGACAAAATTCTCACGAGCCATTTAGCTTACTGTTACGTGATATGTAATCGGTTTCTCTAAATACCCAATGTGGGCAGTGTGCCAGAGTGAGGGTTTGAGTAAGGGTTTCAAGTATGCCCACACTACTCACATACTGCCTACACACTGGCTACACCAGGTCACCCTATGTGGGTGCCTCTAAATATTAGAGGATCGCTTTGATTGCTATGAAAAGTAATTCTAACCCTGTCCCAAACACTCATCTCAACCCCAAAACTAAATTTAACCCCAACCCTAACGTTAATATCAAAATCTTTATTATAGTTAGATAAGTTTTCTTTAAGGCTTTTGTAATTACGAAGTATAGTAAGCGATCGAAGCGCTTCGAGCGATTCTGTATTTAATAGAATATTGCTACACTATTCTATATAGTTAGACATTTAGGTAAGGTGGTTGGCGCAAAAGCAGTAAAATCGGACGTAAATGTAACAATATAAAACTAAAAAACAGGTAGAAGATCTAAAATTTCTAAAAAGTAATACAGCTTGGCTCATCCTTAAACTATTAAGTTAGAACAGAATGTTATTTACAAACTGAAAATGGATCCCAGCTGATTTTGCAACCGAGCTTTCGCGCGCTTTTTGGTAAACAACCTGTAGCATGTTATTTCTATGAAAATCTTTCAAGGAGATTCTCTTTAAATTTATTGTATTTCGTTTCTACCATTATTGGTCTATTTAAAACATGGTAAACTCAAACTACTTTTTATGTAATCAACCAGTATAGCTTAATGTGGCGCTTTTTAGCCAAAACGTTGTAGCGGCTGCCTTTTTATATTATTTCGCCTTTTAAAAGTAGACGGTTGACACCTGCTTTGACTCCAATAGCGCAACGGTGCGAGTAAATAGTATAGGATATTGATGTTTATCCCCCACCCCACACACACATCGTCCTTATAAGCGCTGAAAAATATATAGGTCTACTGTGCACCTCAAAATTCCTGTGCTATCATTTGGACAACGGTGTCTTTTTTAGATGTGGTATAAAACTTTTATAGGGGTTCGTATCAAGAAAATAGAATACATGAACACGAACAACATATGTTAATTACATGTAAATTTATAATAAAGTCTACCGTTGTCTGCATCACATATTGGGGACTACAAGAGTTGAATGCGATCAGATTATGTTGTGCTTTGATGTAACCACCAATTACAGATGTGCTACAAGTTTGTTATATCAAAACTAGTTGCTAGATTGTCGATTTTGCCTTGTGCAGCACACATTTCGCCGGAACCCAGTCAATTATCGAGGGAAGCTAAAAGAGTAGCAATCTCTCAATAATAAACGACACACTGTAATAGATTTGTTGACCCGATGCCCGAGGTGATCTGACGATTACCCCTGTGACAAACCTCTTACGTATTCGCAAGGTGATCTGACAATGGTTCGTATGATAACTCCCCTGCATTTTAATTTTCAATGGTATAAACCTTAATTTTATTTAGCTTTAGAAACTGGAATGTGTGAGTTATTAGACTGTAATCGTGGATAAATTCTTCAACGTGGTTTAAGCATCCGTTAGGATAGAAGTGAATCGTTCAACCAGTTCAGGCAATAGGTGATCGCCCACTGCGACGGTGTAATCTCAAGGAATAGCCTATAAGAATAAAAGGACAAGCGTTGTACCTTGGTTAGTCCTATGGACACAACACAGATAATAATATGCGCTAAACAATAGTATTCGGTAAAAAAATATAAGTTATATTTGCATGGACACTACGGGTTCACTTGGACATTCATTACGTCTTATTTTATGCAAAATGAATACTTTTATACGGTACAAAAAATATACAACAGCGTGAGATATAAATGGAGCAATCAATATCATGCCTACTGTTAATAAAGAGGTTGCGACTGGGTTGTTTTTATAATCAACTAACGGGTAAACTGCCGACCGAGCACCTGTTAAATGGAGACTAATTAACATCACAGCATAACAAGCAGAGGTGACAACAGTAATAAACGATTGCATATAATGGACGGACAAAGAGTTAATGCATAAGTCAATAATCATCAGGACAAGGTTAAGAACGTGGATGTTGACGCTTAGAAATGAGCCATTCTGGTAAGTTGGATCTCCCATCACTGGGAATACTGATGTGACGATGACAGCAAGATTAAATGACGAAACAAAGAAGATAGTTGTGACGTAATGATTCCATCTCAAGGGCGAGTCCAATTCTAAAAAAGGGTAAACATAATCCATGTATGTAAAATTCTGATGCCGCCATGTGGTTGACTACGTACGAACATAGTAGGTTTCGGATTGGATCCCTATTTAAATAAAAAAAATCTTTTAACGCACATATTGGACGCTACCCCGATCCAGGGGGTTAAAACATTTCAACATGTAACAGCACATTGCATTAGCTTTAACAGTCTTCGATTGTACTTGTAATGTGCGGAATGTTTACTACGTGCTCGTTAAATTGTGCTTATAAAATATAAAAGCCGGGTCCAAATACAATAACGCTACAAACAGGATGATATAAAGAAAAAATCGCTAACATGGCCACCCCGCTTACGCTACCGCCTGATGACGGTCCACAGGTGGTCAGGTAAGCATGGTTCGGCAGTATAAGACAGCTAAAATGCAAATTTGGTTTGTTTATTTACTTACGCCGACCTTATCCTATTTGTTTATTTACGCCGACCTTATCCGAAAAACGTACGAAAGCTTGCCATAAGGACCCGGCTTAAGAAAAAGAATACAAACACTAAAATATCAACGACATAAGATTAAATATAAATTGATTTTTTATTAAAAAAAATCTAACCTTTCATTTCAAATTCCAGTGTCTCGCTATTCTTTTTTAAATGCAAGTTATGTGGTAAATCTTCTAAATTCTTCCGCCTTCTTTTATTGAACTCCGAGAAGCCGAGACAAGCGGTGCAAAAAGCGGTGAAGAAATACACCAGAATAGACATTTCGCACCAATGCGAAAGGTACGAGAAAAACCAACCACTGTCCATATTAGAGTACATGTCAAGCAAATAAGTAGTGAACCAATAGCTGAAAACCACACCACGGTAAGCGAGGTAGTATTTCGGGTGAATTGGTAGCTGAAAAACAAAACGTTCGTTAGAATAGATAATATACTTTAGAACAGGGCTGGGTAACTTTTCTAGTCGGCGGGTTAGGTGTAGGACAATGAAGTTCTTGGTGGGCCGGATTTATTACATGAATAGTATTCAATATCATAATTACAGGGTATGGTTATATCCAGTCTGCCGGCCGGTCAAAATCCCTTCACGGACCGTATGTTTTCTATGCCTGCTTTAGAGTAATCATATGTATCCCAGCGCTAAAACATGCAGAAGACTGCTGTGCATACGCGGTGAAAAAATTACAATTTTCATGTTGGCTTAAACAGCATTTTTGATACTAAGCTACACTACTAAATCAGCTGGTATAAGCTGTGATGAATTAAATTATTATTAATGCACATATGGATTATTCGTCCAACGCTATTGAGTTTTTGTTAAAATTATCGAACCTCGATTCTCGAATAGGATATAAAATGCTTATTCTCGTGAATTTCATGTGTGATTAAGCCATTCCTTCAGTTTAGTAGCCCCCATCATTCCACTGGGTTCAGCCAATGTCAAACGAAGTGCTTGCCCAAGGACATAACGCAGTAGTTATCGATCAATTTCGAAACTGAAACCTTTCACACAACACGACTGGTAAATAAATTGCACAGAAACGGATTTGTTAAATAAGAACAAAAGTAAACTATAAATAACCAAAGCATACACAAATATTGCCGAACTAAGAATGCAACGAGCGTAAAAACTACGATTAAAATAGCGGTCACGCTTGATAATTCAGCTATGACGCTACTACTACCAGGTTTAGAGTGAATCTTTGTTGTCTTTTCCATAGTTGCTAAAACGCTTTTACAACATTTGTCCTAAGGGTAGTCCTGTCTAAACACTTCAGAAATAAAGAGGCGGTTGTTACAAGCAAGCTACAACCTTGTGCCTTACCTGTGACTTATAAAAAGCACCACTCTTGCTCCCAGGAAATATAATAAAATCGCTTGCCTTCATTTTTGACCAATTTTCCACAATATGAAAATAAATTCAGATTTACAAAAGATCTTTCTGCTATAAATTACCCTTACAAACACTACAGTTGTCTCTTGTCTGGTAATATAAACAAACTTTACCATTAAAAATGTAAATTGTTATATATAGCAAATTTACTTATTCTTGAACAAAACTATCACTTGAAGACTAACCATGCATTCCATATACGTCATTACCACATCAAACGATTTGCTTACAGTGTCGACGAGAGAAGCGTAACCTACTTATCTATTTATGTAGATCACTACAGCTGACTGACCCTGGTTAAAACGGAAAAAAAGTCTTCACTGCGAGTCCTGCTTGAGGTTTTAAAAGCGAAATTGGTAATACGGAGTAGATTTATGACGCAGGCGCGTACCATGCAGCATATATAGCTGTAATTAAAACTCGTCGGGTATAGTTATGGGCATTGATTTGCACAATCAATAAATCCATGCAAGCAGACTGGTAGTAGGTAGAGGTTCTTGAGTCAGTGTTGTTATCCTTTTTGTTTGCAGACCGTTAAAATTTGACAAATTGCTTCACGGACCGATAAAGTAATAATCACATTGGGTTGGTTGTTTAAAAAAAAACACTTTGTAACTAAGGCATTTTGTATATTGGATCGGACTTTTATGCTAACATAGTTTATTAGCATACTTAATTAACTAGAGATGCGAAGCAGTATTCTAAAGACCTACAGTACATTCTTCCAATCGTAAAATTGTCAATTGTGACGTCAAAATCGCAAATTATAATTTACTTGTGGGAGTGAAAATTGTACTTTTCGTGATGACAGGTTCTGAAATACTAATTAATTATTTTATTGATTGCTAATAAACGAGAAAACAAACAAGTCTAACCAGTGATAGAGAAAATTCTTATTAAAGTAAAATCAGTTCTTTGATTTTCGTTAGTACATTAGACTGTCTTGTCGGACTATATATGTATACATGTACTACAATCAGGCTTTCAACCTAATCTTCTTTAACGTTTAGCTGAACTCCATTAAAGCAACAGTTCTAGAATTGCATTCTGTGCAACATCTTTTTATAAATGTATCGATTCTAAGTTTTGATGCATTCGTAAGGACTGCACTAAGCCACGGGGAAAAAAACAATGTACTGAGATCTACACACCCTGCGCATGTGTATTGTGACTTCTAAGTTACAAACTAACAACATGTCAGAGCATAGAACTAATGTGGTCCCCAAGCTACTGGCACTTGTGCCAATAGCTTACGAACGGCAGTGTATTTGACCACAATAATGACTCATTCGCAAAGTTATACCACAGTTATTTAGAGCTATAACAGTTTACAGTCATTTTGATGTCATAAAATCCGTTTGCTTTAATGGACCTGAACTATGGCCGTACGGCAATTTAATGATTAGCGGCCAGGTGTTTTTTATAGACTATTGGTCCATATAACTAACTAACTGTAGGCGAATTTATTAAAAATGGTCTTTAAATGTAAACACAAATTGTAAAAAATACCCCTAACGCCAAGTAGAAAGCAGTCGAAAATTACACTAAACGTACTGACACAGTCGGCATTTCTTTAATAAAAAGGATTTCTGTGTAGTTATCTTTGCTGTAAAGGATTATTTTAAACCGTTTATAAAACGTTAAACTATAAGCGTTACTTCATCGGGTGCCGCAAAGGGGTTTGTGGTACAAAAACAACACGTATCGAGTAAATAAAACGCTGACTAAGTTCCCTGCTTCAATAGTTAGTACATAATACGGATGATAGTAATACGAAACTGATCACGTTATTGGCTAATGTATATGGAAATGATCAAGTTCGTGATGTAAGAATAACACTTTTTACGACATGGAAGTTGTTCACGGTAGCTTTTTTTGGTGAACCAAAAGTAAAAGAATCTAATTAGTTCAATTTATGAGCACAATATCGGAATAAAATACAACACAATATTACAAACATTTGAATCATTATCGTTGCGAAAAATGCGACATCTGAGGTGTACAGTAAACAGTAGCTAATAAGTCAGAAAAGAAAGCTAACTAACTGACTTGTCTAGTATACATACTGACGTATAATAGGATCCTCTTGGTCTATCTATGCATTAGCTGCCATGTGGTCTAGTCTGGGCGATGGCAAAACAATCGCAAATTATTACACAAACGTTTATGATGCAAGACAACATATATAATGGTTCAGCATAGATATCAAAAACATGTGGAGGCTAAACAAACAATGACATTAAGGTCATTTTGAGTCTGTTGCCTGAACCATAGAATACTAACGTACAGTAAGCTAGTATTCTATGCCTGAACTGATGGGTAGTGGACTGATGGGTTTTCTACTGAAATTAAAGTAACGTGTTGTTTATACACAACACGCTACAGTAGCTTCAGTAACCTTAGAGTTGGAGCAAAGTATTCTAATGGTTTCCAATGTGGTAACGCAGCCCTTACGTACTAGTTATGTAATTTAACGATTGACCGTAGGGTTACTAACCCGCGATTCATCATTCATGGGTATAAACCATACATACACTGCAGTGTAAGTATCATACAAAGGTTTGATTGGCCACACTACAACACTCGTAGACTTATTTCGTCATAATAAAAGACGTAGATTTATCAGGGCTTAACTATAGACCATATACGACTTGTCCTACACACCAATCTCATTGCAGTACAAAACTAAACTTATTTGAATGCTCAATTTTGAATGTATTTGAATGCGCAACTTAACTTATTTTGAATGCACAATGTACATCTATATCCTTTATCCAGGGCTGTGTCTAGCAATCCAAACAGCTAACTCAAACGTTTCCGGCCGATGGGAAAGACAATCGAATTTCGACCGTTTTATTAACAAATCCTAGCATAAACTTAACTGAACGGACAGACTCAGCACTACTAAATTGCGGACATGTCAAACAAGGGAAATTTACTATTATATATCACTAACCTACATTGATGGTGGTAAGGTTTAAATAACAGAAATGCTGAACATTTTTCTGATCTCAAAATGCGCAGTTCAGTTAGTTTTCAAATATTTTCATCGCTTTTTATTTCTATGTTTAATTTTTGCTAACAAGCTTTCGTTTTGTCTTTGTGGAGCTTTTTCGGAGGCCAACTATATACGCCAGACGTAGAACTTCAAGAGATTTAAATTACAAAACTCTAAATTTCATCAACACTTACAAACAACGTCAATGCATTATTAATACATGTTTTCATTTCAGGCCTGGTGAAGTTTAAAATTGGCCCATATCAGGAAAACCAATGTACCGAAAAATCAAAATTTTGGTGGTTGGCCCAAAGGATTCCCAAAAATGAAAAACAAAATCGTACTTTTTAATGAATTCACCTGTTTTACTTGGTGAAATGTTAGTCCGGCAAGCAATATTGCTTCAAGGATATTAAAAAGAAAACAATCTGTCCGGCCACTGTCCGCCCCGTTGGTCTAACGGTTAAGTGCGTCGCCTTTCAATCGAAAGGTTGCAGGTGCGAAAACTGGTCGCTAGCTAGTTGGTTGTGTCCTTGGGCAAGGCACTTTACGGACATTGCCTGAACCAAGCGGATTAATGGGTTCTACCAAATTGAAGGAACGTGTCTATCGTATACAACACACTGCAATAGCTCCGGTAATCCGACGATGGGCGCGAGGTGATCTGACGATTGCCCTTGTGTTAACCCCCTTGGTTTTCCCATTCACGGGGATAAAAATGAATATCCTAATCTAGCAATTACCCTAAACAATTGTCTTTCAAATGAAGGCTTGCGAATTCGGAAATGGCATTCGCTGTCTAATCGGTTGTGTTCTTGGGCAAAGCACTTATTGGAGGAGATTGCACTAACCCAGTTAATTATTGCATTCTACTAAATGGTGACAACGCCTCTTGTGTTTTTTTACACACGTATATAAAGATAGCGTATAACTAATTAATGGACCACAATACGCGGCAGGACGTGACGAATCCCTTAGTCATTGTTTTTAAACGTGTGTTTTCCTGGGTAACAATGGTGGTAATTCCCCAATGTGTGTTTTAGAAGCAGTATTTTGCTGTGCTAGGCTGCGCGCCGGTATTCTCGTTAGCTGTTCAATTTTGTAGGCCTAATAGTGGAGCAGTGTTTTTTGAAATAAAGGTGTTGATTGTGCATCTGATAGCGGTTATGTTGGAAAAAGTTGCTGATGTACGAAGAGGTAGCAGATCAAAATTTTTAAGTAACGTTTTGGAGGGTTTTAAATTTAGGTTGCAGATCCAAGCTTTAATTTTTTAATTGTGAAAAAATCTAAGACTTCCTGTGTCAGGTATTGAGTGACAGCCGTTTTTGTGAGGTCAATTTGCATTTAAAGAGATAGGGAGATTAATTAGTTGAACGCCTCCTAAACATGAAATCTGTTATAGTGACCTTAATCACAGTCCATTAAAAAAACGGGGTAAATGCCTATTTTAAATGAAAGATATTCTCATTTTGTTTTGTTTTTTTATTGAGAAAGATTAAAATACGACCTGTTTTTTTGTATTTGATTCCAGTTACGTGGTTCATATATTAACAGAAAGATAACACATGCAGCATTCGTGGTTGTCGATGTGAAATAAGACGGCAGTGACCTTGAAACACGTTATTTGCTACTCAAAAGTCTGACTTGTGCAGAAATATATACATAATTTATATAAAATCGCTAACGCCACCATTTTAAAGAACCGGCGCAATCCTAAAATGTATAGAAAGTATACAATAAGTTGAAGGAGGAAATAAGAGGTTGCTCATGCGTGACCAGAAAATACGTCAAGCAAACAGGCAACTCCCAACGTGATTCGGAAAGTTAAGTTGGCAGACAATAGCGGAAAGCAGGGATCGAAATGAGGAGCACAGTGTTTCCAAATAAAAAATTATATTTATAATTAAAGCCTTATATATAATAGAATAGTATAGGATATTCATGATCATTTTGTGAATTGGAAAACCAAGGGGGTTAACACCCGGGCATTCGCCAGATCACCTCGCGACAACCGTCGGGTTACCGTATAGCTATTGCATTGCATTGTATATATTTTAGACGTTTTCTCAATTGAGTATAAAACCCATTAATGCCCCGGGTTCAGGCAATGTCTGTTAAGTGCCTTGCCAAAAGACACAACCGACTAGCTAGTGACCAATTTCGAACCTGCATCTGTGGGCTCGGGCCGATTAGAAGTTGACCGCTGAAGCGTTAGCTATTTAGTATGTCTCCACCAGCACCATTGTTACTATATATCATGCGAGTAGCGCAGTGAAAAACTATTTGTTCGTTTACCAAAGCCTAATATTTGCTATAATTGCCACGATTTGTGATGTCTTAATCTCACGTCTAATTATTGGTTTACTTGTATTTTGCCTCTTTAAATACAGCAGTTTCCATTCCTGCTTTCCTCAATTTCCTGCCTGGAAATTGCCCGCTTAATTGCTTGGTATTTTGAGTTATATACAAGGATGGCGATTGTATACCGAATGTTAACAGAAGATGACACTGAGGATGTGATAGAAATTCTGTTGAAGGAGTACTTTCCATTGGATATATTCGTTCAATGTCTTTCTCCGAGTAAAGATGAACTTCGTGCATATGCCAGAATATTATCAAAGGTAAAGTGGTTAATTGTCAATTATAGTTTGTTACTTGCAAAAGTTATTGTCTTTATTTTCGATTGCACAATTATGTATTTGTTTATCTATAAGCACCCATCAGATGATTACAAGCGGCATCCAATGATGATATATGGCACCCTTAATCCTATTACACCACACTGTGTTTATGCATTAAAATACCCTTTAAGTAATGTATTCAAGGTTTGGTTTGTCTGTTAAAGCTATTGCCTTTAAAATTTAGTTTAACACTTATCCACAATCACCCTCCGTAAACAGCCACTTTGTGTTTTTAAACAAAAAGAGCTTGACTGCATTGAACAATGCATTTACTAACAAAGCCCTAAACAGGCAGTATGAAAAGTACGGCAGCTGCACACTCGAGTTTTTTTTCCTGCGTCTTTGGATATTGGGTAATTTCACACACGCTCGCGAGCTGGCGGACAGGTGTTTGTTTCTTTATACTGAGCGCACGCTCGGGAGCCAGATTATATGAAAAACAAACTAACGGTGCGCCAGCTCGTGAGCGTGTGTTGAACCGGCCTTACGTTTTAAACATAAACATCGTATAATTTCCAACAAACCTGTATACCTCTCTCTGGACCTCGGGTAATTTACTTTCCGTTTTTTGTTATGTAGATAGATATGTTAGCTGACGGACACGATATATTTAGGATAAAATAATGTGTTTGTTTAAGATTTTGGTAAAACAGTAATAAAAAGGAGATTGTGTGCACACTTAAACTGTGCACTCTTGGACGTTTGCACACTGCACACTAAAATATTTGGTGCGTGCGTATACTTGAGATCTCGACGAAAAGTGACGTACTTTCCATACGGGTGAACAACTATTAAAATTGGAACATCAAATCAAAAACCACACTAATTGGAAGTCAAACGTGAACTACTTCCCGATGGTATCAGTTGAACAAATATGCTGGCTGGGATGTGTGCCACATGCCACATCTGTGTGATAAATTAATATGACAAAGATGAATAATTGTGTAGCGAATCGTATAGTGGCAGTTTTTATTCTCCTCTCACATTTTACACACACTTTTATATGCAGTGCGCCGCAGCGACAAAAGCGCCCGCGCGTCAAATTAAGGGCAATCAAGCAATCAACAATAAGGAATGCGAGGAACGTTATACAACTGTAAGGAAACACTTATTTAAACCATTCTTTAAATAAAACATTTTTGCAGGTTATCTTACCAATGGGCCCTTCTATAGGGGCATTCGATGAATCTTCCAACAAAATGTACGGAGTTTCTTTAAACACCAACAGTTCATACAGCCATGCCGATTTTCCGCATTTTCCAAAATTGGATAATATTTCCAGGGTAACTATTATTAATTAATATATATATAAATTATATATATACCATATACAGTGCGTGGTTATGTAGAGTAGCCCAGCCTACCCTTAGATTTTCCCGTAATATGCAGCACACCATGAATTTATTGTATTTTATTGTTAATAAAAACATCACCGAATTTATTGGTGCGCCTGGGAGCGATATTAATTTCGCAAGCGGTAGAATACGCTTACAGACGCAAGCAAAAAATGATTTTTTTCCAATTTACGCATCACCTTGCTTATATCATTGGTTCTCTGGTAAATACATTTGGGGTTCTACCTTTATGTTATACTGTGAGAGCCGCAATTTGACGAAAATATAGTGTTCTTCTTCCTCATTGCGGTTGCAGCGCTTAGGAAAAGAGGTTTTATGATTCTTTTAATAATTCTTTCGACTTACCGCGGCTACGATTAGCATGTAAGACATAGTAGAAAGTCTGATTAAAAATGATCGTGGGACTTGTCGCGCGAACCGGGAAAGATAAATGATATCTATTGTAATTTTATTTAGGAAGCTATATTCGGCAATTAAAGCGTGTGTATAAGGATTATTTTTCCCTGGTCCAACTTGCCTCTAATCGAAAAGAGCAGACATGTCTATCTTATCTTGACTCGTGCGAACGCCCTCAGTTCAAGATAATAATGAGATAGAGTTAACTATTACTTCTTTAATAAAAGTGTGTTATCAATTCAAAACATAAATTGAAAAACAACATTATCTTATCAGTAGCACCGTACACTTTAAAAGTGTTTTTTCTGTGTGTCTTTGCTCAATAAACTCCCTCTCAGTTATACATTCGAGATTTTAATATCACCATATTTGTACCCTTGCATATCCTGATTTATGTTTTAATATATATATATAATTTAAATATAAAAATATATTAAAACATTTGTCTTTGCCCATTTTAAATGGATTGTGCATCCATATTTCAGTTTGAAGATTGGTCTGAACCAACTATTGTCAAAGAATTGGGAACAAAGAACATACTTTTTTCAGATTTAGTTGTGGTTTGTTATGATCAACTTCACCTCGGTATTGGTAAAGAATTTCTTATAAGGTAAGAGCTATTTTACTGCTGGATACCTACACATCTTTTAGTTAGTATTCTGATTCTCTATCTAAATATTTTGGATCTTTTTTCTAGCTGTTTTATATAAACAATAATAATGCGTTTTTGATTTCCTATGCCAATTCAATTTTGGGGGATTTTCTGGGTTAATTTAATTAAAATTGTGTTTTGTTTCGATGCGCGTTACATATGTTTAACTTTCATAGGAATTTAAATCATATATATAATTTTCCGTGAGTTTTATATTTTTAAATTTAAAGGTTGCAAATTACCAACATACCAGCTAAGATTTCTAAAAGTTTTAACCTGATTGGATAACTCCTTCATGCCACTAATCTGGCGACATAGCATGCATGTCACCAGCGTAACGCAGAAAAAATTAAATAAGAGATAAAAGTAAAATCAAAATGTGTTCCCATCGAAATTCCGAAGAGAACCCATAATTATAATACTGCAATCATTTTAATAGGTGCCATCAATTGGCTAGAAAACGGGACTTTGATACGATTGTTGGTATGTCAATTACCGACAAGTCGGCCCGAATAACTTCAAAATATGGTTGGAAATGTTTAAAGAAAATTGACCTTCGATCCTACCGGGATTCTTACACCGGAGAAGCAGTGTTCGCTAAGCTACAGTGCCGTTTGTTTCCGTGATGTACAAAGACTTGCGCAATATAAATACTAAAAGCAAATTGTAGTAGGATGAGTATGGCAAAGGAAAAATAAATTTAACAATAAGTAAGAAAAATAAAGATAAAATAAAAAGCTATTTATATATATCCATGGCCACGTCTTCCCATTATGATCGTTATAGAAAAAATTGTTGTTTATGACCTTTGTCATTTAAATACTAAAAAACGTGTATATGACATGTAACTACAAACAGCAAGTTAAAAGTGATAAATAGATTTTACCACAATTTGAATCATTTAATATTTAAAACAGGAAACCAAATTATAAAAGTTCCATTTTAGGTTTTATTAATTTTTTGTAACTTTATTGTTTTCATGATGTATTCTTTGCTCGTATATTAAGTTGAGCTGTCGCATACAGAACGCAAGATTTTGTTTAAACACATATAGTTGCTTTAACTGGTTTTCTCCAACTTTTCCTACTTTATCTTTTAAACCTTGCCATTTTCTTCATTATTTTACCGCACACATTTCTTCGGGGCTCAGTGAAGTAATTTTGTTTTAAACATTTTCTGATGTTATTTATTTAATCTTTTTATGTAGGTATGGCGGCCACACTAAATATACCGAGTATATGATTAATCGGATTTTATACATGTTTTAACGACTGTCCTTTTGACGTTTTTCCCCGTTTTTCAAATTTTTATTAAAGTTCCTGCTTCGTGTTTTTAAGGGGAAAAATATACCAAACTAAGAAGGAGCAAAAGAATAAACTCAACTTTTAGGAAAAACCAATACTGTGTTTTAAAACGTATGTTGTTTACTCTCTTGCAGGAATATATATTTTTAGTTACCGCAAACTACCAAATACAGGAATTGGATAGAGCGTGTCAATTTTAATGCATATTTTTTATGGCCTGGAAATCGTTTGGCAACGTTGTCAAACACTCGTATAAAATTTATAAAAAAAAATTCTTCTTTCGTGACAGACATGTCCGGTCGCAAGGTGATTGGTTAAAAAAGGGTTATCCAATTAGGTTGAAACATTTAATAATGCTGTCATGCTGATTTATTTTACAAAAACACAAGGTGGATTCTCAATCTAAAAGTCTAAAAATCACCATTTTGGCGTTATTGCCGATATTTCCGGACTGGAAAGAAATATTTACTTAAAATATTTTAGAAATTTACAGATTTATAGCAAGAATAAGAAAAACGCAATTGGACCTAATGAAATAACACAGTTAACCCTGGAAAAATCCTTAACTGGAATATACCTAAGCAATTCTATATAAACTATATCACGTGTATGAAATGGATCAACAATATAAACCAACATGAATCGAAGGAAATTTAAATGCGAGCAAAAAAACATTAGGGTACATCTCAATAATCGTTTTTCGGGAAATCTACAAAACTTTCTCATATTCAAACCACTAACCAATCTGTTTTAACGCCCAATAATAACAGTTTCAATATACCAATCCCCCATGAGAACCACCTGGATAACACGACCACCTCTTTATCAGGACCACCTTTTTGCGGTCCCAAATACTTACTATGGTAATGCATTGCATTCTTATTCAATAAGGCGATCACCCCGGTTTCCAGAAAAGGACCGCCATAATTTGGTTCAAACTTCAAATTTAACTCCGCTAAAGCGACCACACGTGCTCAATAATTTGGCATTGTCACCAAAATAATAAGGTTAAATTTATTTTGTGATCAAAACAATAAGATTAGATGAGCGCGTACACACTCATAAAAAAATTTGTGGCACACGCCCCGAATTTTAAAAGATAAACTTTAGCA
>CH002903.1:392583-428789 GCA_000149265.1 Ciona savignyi | reverse complement strand
AAAGATAAACTTTAGTACTAACAGTTGTTTAAATTCATTTTGCAGTGTCTGATAAAAATAATGGAATTTAGTTAAAAGGCAGACGTTTTGGCTGCATATGGCGACAACTTGCTCTAAGGCAAAGTTTCTCTAACACGATCACCCCGCTAAAGCGACCGCTTGATGATGGTCCCATAGGTGGTCAGGTAAGCGGGGTTCCACTCAGGCCCGGTGCTAGGAACCACGGGGCCCAATTAGAAATGTGATGGCGGGGCCCCTACTCTTCATAGCAAAATTTATGGGTGTTTATATATCATATACCAGTATACCAGTACATACAAACTACAAAAATAGACATTAAATACTTGCTATAAAACAAATTAAAGGTAATGTGGATGCTTATTTACGATATATTGTTTTACTTCCAAACATATCTATATTGTTTAGCAACCATATTTATTATGACGTAACAGGTAGACACAGAAATATAAATTTGACTTACTTGCGATGCATCACAAATTGATATTATGAGAAAGAATATTATTTCACTTTTTATTTTACGTTTCAGTAGTATTTTAAACCTCGTAATACAGAAAGACCCCCACTAGCGCGGGGCCCCTTAAAGGTGCGGGGCCCAATTTGATCTAATCGGTCAAATCGGCCTAAAACCGGCCCTGGTTCCACTATATACAGTATGTATTTTTGTATTGTATATGTAAAGGAGCAATGTACTTCGGAAAACATACAAAGTATACGAAAATAACCACGTATTAATCTTTTTCTATTTGAATATCTTCCTTTTATTCGAACGCAGGGTTGTCCGCTCCGTTTGACGTCATCGAAATACCTAACGGATGTGACGCCATTGTTGTTCTCGACTGAGATGGATTGGCTTTCTTTCCCAGAAATGTCCTAAGTTGGAAAACGCACCAGTAAAGTCCGTGGACGATAGGAGGGGCCACGATTACGGCCCCAACGCTGATGCCGGCGCTGATTCCAGGATTAGTTGACCAATTCAGTACGGGGTAGATAGCCGACTCGTATCCTGACCCGTGCAAAATTAAACTGAACACAATATACACCAATGCAAATAAAGACACATATATGAAGTGTAAAAGGCGGATGGGAATCGCTACTATAAAGAAATCAATGAACATTATCACGAAATTGATAGCATGGTTGTTGATGCTGAAAACCGAAAAATTAGGAGTAAGTAAAGCCCAATACAATATCGTAATGATTAAAGAGGCATCGGTGGCAACTATTTGTAATATCCATAGAAACTTGTGGAACCATTGAAGTGGAACGTCTGAAATAGATATTATGTCATGATTGTTAATTATGTATTTTATATAGGAGAAAACGCAAGCCCCCTTAATATATGTGTCATCGAGTTTGTAGAAGGATGGCTTATATTTTCACTGGCTGTTGGCCAAAAGAGGGTACTAATAACAATATAACACAGGTAATCGTCAAGTCGGGATACCAAAGCCATTGCTATCGTTTATGTTCAACACATTAATCGGTTTAAAAACCTACAACGAAAGGCACAACCGACTTGTTTGTAGCCATTCCCATATCACGTATTGAATGATAATCACATAATTACCAGCATAGCGATATAATGACCAGTTGTTATTCACCAGGTAAGAGCAAATTGCCTTTGGAATTCATTCTATATCATAAAATATACTGTTCACATGACTTGTTGTAGGTCTTGACTTTTACTTTTAGTATCTGAGACTTTTACTCTCAAAACAGGAGTTTAAAAGTATATACATAAATTTTTTACAAAGGAAATATCTGGGGCCATAACTCAGTGCTTGTCTGAACCCAGTGGATTACTAGGTTCCATTTAATTAAAGGAACGTCATATTCTTATACAACCCACTGCAATAGCACCGTGTTAACGCCGCATGCGTTTTTCCATTCACGCGGATAAACTTTTATATCCTATCCTAAACTTTTATTTTCCATTCTACATACTAATGCATGAGCAGTTCTGGTAGACATTCAAAGCTTAAAGCAAAGTATCCCTAAAATCCTCATACCTGAAATTTGATGTGTTTGGTTTTCATTGTTAACGGCTCCTGACACGGTTATCATGGTTATGTCAATCTGTACCCTCTCCCAAGTCCTTCTTTTGAGTATCCCATACGTACACACCATTACAGAGAAAAAGAAATACAGGAGTATGACCACTACGCCCCAATTGGTAAGAAAGATCCAATATCGGTGAATATCTTGCAAAGTGGCCAAGTTTGCAACGAACATAGAAAACCAATACAAACTAGCAAACAACTTCCATCCCCATAAAAACCAAGGATTCTTGCACCACTGTTAGGATTTAAAAACAATTTAAAATTTATTTAATTAAAATAAAATAGAATATTTATATTGGTTATACGAGTGGTAAGCCAAATACAATGGCCAGGTAACCTCGTGCTTTTAGGTTTCAATGAGTATTGAAATAGGTTAAATTTTTGAATAAAATCATTGTGTTTAATAAGTGCCTTGTCCGAGAAAAAGTCAACCAAATAGCAGTTAGTTTTAATCTCGAGTGCTAGAATTTGCAGCAGCAAGTTGCATTAACCTGGTCATCCCTACCCATGTATTCTAACTTACTGATAGGACAAACGGTCGTGTGGCCTATTGGTAAGCGCGACCGATTCATATACAGAATTATATACAAAAACGTGGTTTGGTATAAGGCTGTTTAGGCTCAAAACTCAGCACGGTTAAAAATAACTCAATGGTTGGGTATAGACGAAAGTTTCTGGATTGAATCTAGTCACTTGTAAGGCATAAAACACGGACAATGGTAAAATTAACTAGTTTAATGTATGCCATTCAGCTAATTGGCAGGTGGTTAGGTTGCGGGCCGACTATCCTTTAACAAAGGTGAAATAAATTTAATCTAAAATTAAAGGATCTTTTAAGCCATAAAAGATGTGAAACAAAAATTTACAGTCTTTCATTTCACGCATAAAGACGTTTTAAGAGTTTGTAAGTTGAAAAAAACTAAGCAGAAGTCTTTAACACCTAATATTAATTATGTTAAATATTGATACGTAAACTCAAGACTTTTTATGCATGTCATATTACACGTAACACAAACCTGGGTGGTGTAAAACAGTTTAGGGGGGCAATCCGCAAAACCAAAATGCTTCAGTTTAAATTCAGCTTTACAAACAGACATTTTGATCGGCCTAGGAATGTTGTGGAAGAAGGAAAAACAAAAACTAAAATAAGTAAAATTAGATTAGCTTTTGCCAGCCTGATTTCATATATGAAACTACAAATTCAATCGGTACTGTCTGAAACAGTCTGACTGTTATTTAATAACTTTTCTCTTTGAAACTTTTCTCTTTTTTCTCAATACTGTACACCAGTGGTTCTCAAACTTCTAAGAATTGGGACCCACTATTAATTACCACAATTTATGGCGACCCACTTAACTTTATATATAGTGTTGTAACATGTGTGAGAGACGAAAGGTTCAATGGCCTGAGGTCAGGTGAAGATCACGCACGATTCAAGATTGTGTGATGTCACAATTATGATGATTTCCCCTTGATTTTTGTATAGGAAATAGCCAATATAGTTAATCAGAGCTTTCTATAACTTTTCACGACCCACCAATATTCCTTTCGCGACCCACCGGTGGGTCGCGACCCATAGTTTGAGAAACGCTGCTGTACACTGTAATGCGGTTCTAAAATTTCTCATCATGTTAAGTAAATTAACTTCGTGTTTTTATTTAGACTTAGACTAGCGCTATACAATTCTATGCAATAAACTTCAAGTTACGTCTATTCTTACCAATTGACGTTGTGATATTGGTCTGTACGACATTGTGATACTGATAAATATTTTCTCCCATTACGCCTCAATGACCAGGCATTTAAACGTATCTTTGTGACCGTAGCCATTGTGATACCTGAGTAGTTTTACAGGATTTTTTATGACGTTTTCACTATAGATAGAGTTCAAACAAATATTTGATTTTCGTGCTCGCGGGTATAAAGGGGGTTGGTACATAACAGCGTAATGGTATGTAATTGAGTGTTTTGTCAAATAACAATAGGAATCACCCAAACTCGGTACCCTTAAAAGCAGCACATGTAAAATTGGTTTACCTTGAGCCGAGTTGAATTGTTTAGTAAGCACCAGTCAGTTAAAATGTTTAGCAATTTGTCAAATGGGTCATTTCAAATTGCCGAAGGTATCTTAATGGGCTTTACAAAAATCAAAGAACGTCTAAATTATACACAACAAACTGTAGTATACCCCCAGTAAGCCGACGGTGGGTGATAGGTAATCTGACGATTATCTTTGTGCTCACGCCCCTTGCGTTTTCCTATGCACGGGGATAAACAAGAATATCCTATCCTATGATTTAGCAGTACCTGACCAGTTGGGCTATTATTAGAGTTGGGATCAGAATTATTATTACCTATATCAACGCAGTTGCTTTGCATTTAACCCATGTTTTTACTGGGCCAAGAATAGAAAGAAATGCGCTACCAAATGACGTAACCGCATATCGAAATGCTGGCTTCGATTTCCCAACTATATATGCCACGCGTAATTCAGGTAACTTAGATAAATCGCTCGGGCTTAAGTGAACTAATACATTGCATAATTAAATGAACCATGTAACAATATAAAAGAATAATAAACTTCATTTTATTAATATTACTAATAAAGAATATGTTATGTACATATTAAGTTGTTTTTAAATGTACGAGAATTTTAGTCCATCCAGCTTAAATTTTCCTTACAGCTAACACAGATTTCTTTACAGCTAAATCTGACTTATTGTTCTCAGTCAACAAACCTTAATACAAACCTTCCAACGCTCTCTGCCTCCCGAATAGAAAACTGATTTTGACCGGTATCCGCTGTAGTTAGTTGACACGCAATATTTACCGTACTTAATTATTGATAACTACATTATCCTAAGTATGTTGCTGTTTTTACGAGCGTCAAAAATGAGTGAGAAATTCAAAGTAGTTGATGTATATCGAGTGCTTTTACCGTTAGAGAGCCACGGATTCTTATTTCCAGTTTTCGTTCACATTCTACAAAAAAATGGCAATTTTGTATAATACATCATAAACAGGAAGTTATATTATTTTTGTAATCGAACTTGACACCAGACAGTGTTAAGTTTAACACAAGCCAGACGCTTTATACTGATAAACGGGATGTGGGCATGTGATATTTTGACAAGAGCTCTGTTTATTTGAGGCTTCCTGTAAGCAATTATTCACCTCTCTTTTTATAATGCAAAGTGAGCTTAAAAAATAGGCTCTCGAGTTTAGATCCGTTAATTAAATCTAGTGCTCTGAAACATTTTACATATTTTTTTAATTGTGAGACCTAATCCATCTTCGTAAATTTAAAACCTTAAGTTTCTGCTTAATACACAACTTTATTTCACTCGTTCTGGTCTATACCCAGAATTAACAAAACTGCAGAGCTAAATTAAAAACACTGGTGTAAAGTCTACTAAATTTGCATACCATGACTAAGGTGCCGAACGTCAGTTCCGGCCGAGCACAGAAATTAATTAAATTCCTATCAAGCTATATAAAACGACCATCGTTTCTCGCCCACTTAAAACAAACATTTATTACATTAACTTAGAACTACAAATGTTTATCTTATGAACTTAAAGTCGTAAAATATCAGTATGAAGTGTGCAGCGGCTGATGATAAGGTAAGCGGAAGTTTATCTATAAGTTATATCTTTTTAATGACGTGTTTTAATGACTGTTGTTTTTTCGTCTTCTGTAATGTGATCAGTTTTATTTTTAGCCAAATCTATACAGTTATAGATTACAAAACAGGCCCAAGCTTGAATATAGTATTTTCTAATTCTTTAACACCTGACACGTGTTATTTCAAGTTGAATTCTTCCAAATAAGGCTAGCTGGCAAGCGTCAGCATAGGTCAGTGAAATAAATCAACGTTAACTGTATCGAGTTTACAGATTATCCTGTTTTGAACCACACAGCAATTTCGATGCTTCCGCTAAATCGAGCATTAATGATACTTGTGTTTACGATAAAAACTTTTATGTAAATTACGAAGATCATACCATTTGTTGGGGTAAACTTCTTTGTTGCAATCTTTAATATATTCGAGACATACAAATTCGTGTGGATGTTAAAATTGGCTGCTGAATTTTTAAAGATGGCGACATCTGCTTGTTGGAGCAAAGTAATTGATGTTTCGCTAGCAAGGTACGTATCATGCAGTGAGCTAGCAATTCGTATGGCCGAACGGTTGACGTTTCCAATTCATAAATGTACATCTAGTCTAATAAGCAATGGGACATATCCGTTTTATTTTACTCTTAGGTATATATGCCTACAGTGATGGGATTCAAAATTTTAACAACAGGTTCTTTTGTTTTGTACTTACTAACAACAGGTTTCCTAAAAGGTCTAATGTCTGTAAAAAAGCAAGAATCAGATCGTTGATTATTATCCCGACGTTCCAAGAATGGGTTAGACTGAACCCATGTGACCTCTTGAATCCCATCACTGGGTATATAGCATTGCTTAGTGTTAAACTACTTAGACCTTGTACCTGCTTTTAAAATTAAAGACCTGTTCGATTGTAGAGGGTCTAAGGCAGGGGTGGGCAACTTCTCTGGTCGGCGGGCCAGGTGTGGGAAAATGAAGTTCTTGGAGGGCCGGATTATTAGATGAAATAATATTCACTAACTTACCCACATATCTATTCACTAAATTATTGCCATGGTTTCTAAGTTTTGTCAAATAATGACGACTAATGCTGTACTCTTTTAATACCACAACACTCTGACAATACAGAAGACATACTGCTTTGTTGCCGACATTTGTAAAAAATACTTCGGTATCCAATCTTTGTTAAATGCTAGACACTCTCTTTCAAATATACGTTTCTTAGGATATTCTTAGGATATTGGTTAATATTCCTTAATAATTTATAAAATACATTTATATTTAGAATTTAAATATAACTGATAACAGGTAAAGAAAAACTAACCCTAGCAGTCACGTTGTTACACGCCGTACCCAGTTGTGGGTGATGTTTACAACGCTCTCTGCTTTGATCTTATAATGTTTCTTTAAAAAGTGTGCTAACACAATTGTTTGTTCACAAAGGCAATTGTTATTTCACCAGCTCGCATTAACAGTACGGTAACATTATAGCGATAGGCAACTTTTAGGAATGATGCGTCGGACCCACATTACAGAGTGTGCATGGATACAGACAGCGGGCCGGACCTGGCCATATTACAGGTTATTGTTAGATATAGTCTGGGGGCCGGTCAAAATCCCTTCACGGGCCGGACCCGCCCCGCGGGCCGTATGTTGCCCACCCCTGGTCTAAGGCTTCATATTACGCTGACGACAGTTTATGATGATCATGCGGTCCTGTAGAAGCCAGCAAAAGCCGACCGAAAATAAAACACTAATTTAAATATAACTATTCTGAAATTTGGAAACATTTTTTATTTGGTGTCACATGCTTGTACAAATAAATCAATCACACATGGGTAAGCAAATTCATTCTCATATATAGATAATCATACTATACTCATAGATAAAAAAAACAATGTTTTTTTAGAATTTTATTACGCTAAATCCATGGCATATTGTCAGGGTGCTAACAGCAAAATATAGGATAATCAAAACATTTTATTCTTTAAATGCCTCATCGTTTCTTTCGATTTCCTTCATGCCGAGTGTATAATTTTTATTACAAAAATAGGTGAAAATATTTAATTTATTGGCTGACACAATAAATATAGTTTTAAATCGTAAAGAGATTAGGACACTGCGTTGCATTTTCAATCGCAGTATTACCGAGATTGTTTTTATAGACAAGTATATATGCAGTTTTTACTCCTTCAATTTTCTGCGTGTCTGATGGCAATTAAAAAAAGAAACAAAAAACATGCTCCTAAATTCTACTTTTAAGATTCATGTTGCGAAAGTCCATGCACAGTACGTTTGCGAAATGAACCTTTGAGTTCGCAAAGATTGCTTCTCCCGTGTAAGAATCGCGGTAGGATCGTATGTCAAGTTTCTTCATACATTTCCAACCAAACTTTAGAGCTAGACCCAACGACTTTTCGTTAATTGAAACAGCAAGACCCATATCGATGCCCCGTTCTATAGCCAAGTGATGACACCTAAAAAACGATAGCAGTATTATGATAAAGAATAAAAATTTACATGTTAATCTTACCAACTGTTCGTTCATATGCTAAAATAAGGCAGCAGATCAAACGCAACTTACAACGACCCAGTATGGGTTTATTAAGTTAATAGTTAAAAATAAAATAACACCATTAAATCTTTAGGCTTTAAACTTTGGAAATGAACGTTACACGTGATGGTCATACTTTCTAGTTTTACTTAAAAATTAAATGTTTTTATTTTCATTTTCGGGGGGAAATGTTTCCAAACCTCACGATAAATAGCTTCACGTATATGCGTACCTGATTGGATAATAGCAGCCAAGGTTAAATGGTCTGTGTAAAGTGAAACCCCTAAAACATTAAACCCCCTAAAACATTACGTTCCGCAATTCCGTAGTTCCGTGCGCGTGCGTTACCAAACTCTTGGCTCGAACCATTCCTCAAAGGCTTTAAGTCTATAAGGCGTTTATACAAGCCAACACAAATGGGTATCCTTGGTTTATTTTATGCTTCTAGCAGCAACAATATTTGCGGTTCGAGTTTAACGGTTAAAGTCCAACGGTTAATGATTTCTAGGGTGTTTTTTCCACGATTAGACCTAATTCAAATAGAAAAGTTAATTAGTCATACAGACCCATTATTAAAAGTTCAAACTAACGAACATAAATTAAGATTACTGCAGATATTTACTCACAAATCATAATTGATCGCACGGAAGGAAAAGTTATTATAACAACGACTCATGCAAACATGAAAGTATATACAAAAGTTTAATATCCATAACAGCCATAAATATTTAAATTACCTTTGAAAAAAGGCAGATCCGATACCGCTGCGACGGTGCTTTGAGACAATCACCATTATCTCTATAAGAAGTGTGTTTTTTGTTCCCAATTCTTCGTATATAGATGATTCAAAACGTGCTTCAAACTGCAATGTTAAGAACAATCCATCGAAACTTACGAAAAAACGGAAAGGCTCAAACTTTATCCGATCGATTGCCTTAGTTCGTTAGTGCGTAGCATTTCAGCCGAACGGTTGAATGTTCGAAACTGGCCCAAATAGATTGATGGTTTATAGGATATACGATAGGATATTCATGTTCATCCCCGTGAATGGGAAAACCAAGGGGGTTATCACGCGGGCAATCGTTAGATCACCTCGCGCACATCGTCGGGTTACCGGAGCTATTGCAGTGTGTTGTATATGATATATAAAGACACGCTCCTTTAATTTGGTAGAACCCTTTAATCCGCTGGGTTCAGGCAATGTCCGTGAAGTGCCTTGCCCAAGGACACAACCGACTAGCTAGCGACAAGTTTCGCACCTGCAACCTCTCGTTTGTATGACGACGCACTTAACCGCTAGACCAACCGGCCGGACGAAAACTACATTTTAGTTTAGTTTATTCATTTTTTGCCCCAGTTTTTAAAAATGGCAAACGAATATAATCACGATACAGGAACGGGAAAAGACGGCAAAACGAACAGTCGTTAGAACACGTCATTAAAAAAAAGGATATAAATTAATGAATATAGCGGACGCGGCCGCCAAACCTAGGTAAATGAACAATATTTAGCAATCGAAATTTAATTAAGACTAAACGATTTAGAGCCCTGAAGAAGAGTGTGCGGTAAAGCGCGACCAGTACAGTGGGGGAGCCGGCTTTAGGAGAAGGTGTGGCCCGAAAGCATGGACCAGAGTGGAAAAAGAAAAACCCCCTAAAATGAAATTCCACTAATGTCAGATGACACTATTAGTTTCAAGCACACTTACCGGGGCATTGAAGCAACGTGTGGATCATACACATCATACTGAAATAGCTGCGGTAATCCAACGGTGAGCGCTATAGGTGACGTGACAATTACTCGTGTGTTACATAAATATCCTATACTTTCCTTTCCTAAATAAATAAAAAAATTACCCTGGAAATATAATCCAAAATTGGAAAACGCGGAAAATCGGCATGGCTGTATGAACTGTTGGTGTTTAAAGAAACTCCGTACATTTTGTTGGAAGATTCATCGAATGCCCCCATAGAAAGACCCATTGGTAAGATAACCTGTAACAGATATGTTTTATTAAACACACCAATTTTCCGTACATAAAATCTATCAAAAATCGTCGCTTATTTAATAAATAACTTGCACAGATATAGGCAACAATTACTATATTATTTAGTTGACATACTTATAATCATTAGCTTGCGGCCAAGTAACTGGCTAGGAATGCGGCTTATACACACACATATTGTATAACGCAAATACCTTTGCTATTATTCCGCAATATGCACGAAGGTTTTCTTCTGTTGGAGAAAGACATTGAAAAAATACATCCACGGGAAAGTACTCTTTTAACAGAATTTCTATCACATCATTAGTGTCATCTTCGGTTAACATTCGGTATACAATTGTCATTTTTATGTTTCAATAACTACCAAATACTTCACAAAATATAATTTTTCGATTTTTTAAACATAATAACACCATATTTTCTAAATTCTTGTTTCTTCGGGAAAAGTTACCACTATTACACCAAAGTTTCTAAAAATAAATAAGACTTCCTCTTTCGGAATGCCAAATTAGTGCTCTTGCTTAGAGAGCACCGATATATTTTTTTATTTGTTGGAAAAAGTTTTACTAAAAACAAACAAAACCAATATAAGTGTTCCATTTAAGAAAGTTTGCACTGAATACTGTAAAATTGATTACGCTTCACCAGATATTCGAAAAGGCGGTGTATTTTCATCACCGCAATATTATTATAAGTTTGTTTTATTATTCACTTTCTGGTTTGTGTGGTATGCTAACAATATCGTACAAAGCCTGATCCCATATAAGTTAATGGTAATGGCAACACTGTTTTACTAAAAATGGTCAATTTTAAAAGTATACATTTTCGCAAACACGCAGACGATTTAAATAAAACCAACCTGTGTAATATTGCTATTTTTGAACGCACAGTAGTGAAGAACACTTTTGTGTTCAAACAAAACATGCACTATACATATATACACTTAGTTCATATATCTGTAAGCCAACCATTCCCATAGCTACATTGACCACTAAATATATATTAAAATTCGATTCTTGTCGATTTTCAACACCCTATACCAGCACTCTATTAACTTGTAATCACCACACAAGCCGCGGAAGATTGATGACAAACTATCATAGCCAACAATCAATATATGCAGAGCACTCCAAGTGTGTGCACAGCGCTCGAGCTCCCAATATGCGACCATTGCGGCATGGTTGGGCTTTCACTAACGTAAACTTTTGCCTTGATCTACTCCGTTCTCTGTGATAACGATTGAATCGTGTCGCTCTCGTACTGCTGAGCTTAGTTTAAACAAGCTCACCTGCGTTCATGTCGTAATTTATGTTGACACCTATAAAAATACAGGGCAGAACGTAAATCCCCCTCTTAAAACCACGAAGTAAAGGATATATAAGAACAGCCAAGTATGCCCCACTTTTCCTCAAGCATAAAAACTGGTAGTAAGTTTGCCACTTGTGAGGGATCTTTTTTATGGCGCGTCGAGTGTGTAGAGGGCACGCAAAAATCTTTACTATAAGCATGTGCAAACTTAAAAACTGTCTATCATAGTACGCGGCACAAAATCAACAAACCTAAAATTCGTAAATACTTATATTCAACTTAAGTAGTTAAATATGCTAACCATAAATGACATGGGTTGGCACGTGAAGTTGCTTTCATTATGATATTATTATTAAACTGGCACATTGCATTAAGAAGGGTGCCGCTCCCTGCTATACACGATAGAGGAGTGCATTAATACACAACCGACTAGTACGGTCGTGTGGTCTAATGGTTAACGCGACCGATACATAAACCAACTATATAAAATAAACGGTTTAATGGACGAGCCCATCATGGGTTCGAAACTTCGCCCGGTAAAAAATAAATACACACCCGCCTACAGCGACCGTAATTTCTTCATCCGTGGACCAACTCAGTATAAGAAAATACAAAAATGGCGAAAATTGACTTTAATATAAACGTAGAATTTTTAAAACATGAATGTAAATGCTTCCGCGGGACACTATAGAATTAGGACGCCAGTAATTGAACGGTAACATACGCATTGACAGATAGGAGAAAATATGTCGAACTTGATTAATGTTCATTCCTTTTCCGCCGTTCTATCGACCTCGTTTAAAAAGGGGGTCAATCGGTAGTATATCATGACGTTGCATGACGTCACTTGTCGATTTTAGTGTTCCTTTTCCCTAAAGTTAAATATTATCTCATTGCTTGTGTAAAAAATCTCACTGATTGTCACTCCAAGTCACGAGCATATTACAATGTAATATGTAATATTATTACATGGCCCGCTGTCGACATGAATGGGGTATGACGTCATTTATAGAATATGACGTCACTGTAGCCCGGAACCTTCGTATATTTCGTCGTCGTCGAAGAATATATCTTTGAATTCTTTCGGTTTTACGATTGTACGCAATGCGTTTGAAAGTGCGTCACCGATCGTATCACTTGTGACGTCATCTCGTGGCAATTGTTGATTTGGTAATTGAACGTCAAAAAATTGCTGATCAGAATCGGTTAAGTCATCAGCTATGACGTTATCATCCCTAACGTCATTAACTTGGACGTCATGATCTTTCCGGCCAAGTTGTCCAAGGACTTCAGGAACATCGTCTGAAATGAAGGTACGATCGTCGTTTGGATGAAAGAATATGAGCGTAATGGCAATTCTCATGTCACACTTTCGCGATTGTGAGTATTTTTTATTAGTTTTTTTGGAAAAAAATTCATTTTATTACTTTTGTTTTTAAATTGTGATTAAGAAATCCGGGAATCAGTTTTAAAAAAGCTGTTCTACTCTCACTACTGAAATCAATTATACCAACCTGGTGGAAGAATGTGAGATCTCAGATAATCACGACTCTCGGGCGACGTCTCGCGGTTGGAAAAATCCAAATGCTTTCCACGGTAGACGTAATAATTCGGCGAAGGAAATTCTCCTAAAATAAGAAAATGAAGAATTAAGTGGTTGTGTTGTCAAGCGATTGCATGCAGCTTAATGTGTAGAAAAAAATTAATATATGTACAAAAAAAGACCCAATGATTTGATAGTTTAGAGATCGCTGATTCGAAAACAGGCTAGGTGAAAAAAGATTAGTAGTCTGTGTGATCAATCAGGTAATCAAAAGGAATCATAGTTTCAAATACAGTGTATTAAATTAGATTTAACGATGATTTTTTATATTTGGATCGTAGTCTGGCCCTAAATAACACAACAAAAGGGGGTGCCTCTAAATACTACAAGACCACTTAGACCGCTTGGAGCGCTTGGATCACTTAGAATGCTATGGAAAGTAATTCTAACCCTGTCCCAAACACTAATCTCAACCTCATAACTAACTTTAACCCCAAACCTAACAGTAATATTATGGCTTTTGTAATTACGAAGTATAGTAAGCGATCCAAGCGATCCAAGCGATCCAAGCGATCCAAGCGATCCAAGCGATTAAAGCGCTCCATGCGATCCAAGCGGTCCAAGCGGCCCTGAAGTATTTAGAGGTACCGAACAAAAAGGCAGGTCGTGTGACCGGATGGTTAAAGCAACCGATACATGTACCGAATTGTATACAAAAACGGCCTTAGTGACAAGTTCAACATTGGTTCAAAACTGATTTTTAAACAAATAGAATGGGAGTGTATCACTAATTAGTTTTAAATCGTATCGCAACCTGGAACGACTTCAAGTCTAGCTGTTGCGCTTGTTTCACCGTGTTCGTTCCTTGCAACACACGTAAACAATCCCGAGTGTGACGGCATAACTCGATCTATCTCCAACCACGTGGTTACCTGGTAAGGCAGCGGACCGCTTCTCACCTGTTGCATTGTGGGAAAACTGTGTTTACCGTAAACGGTTTTGTGTGAAAAATTACTGATTGAAATTTGCCATAGATGAAAGGAGGGAAAGAGACAAGGAGGGAAACTGCACACTAAAATAAAGATTAGGGCATTAGATGTGTAAAGTTGGGGTTGCAGTTAATGTTAGTTCAGGGGTTGGGATAAGTGTTAAGGGCAGGTTTAGACTAAGTGTCCATAGTTTTAGTGAGCAGTTTTCCTACTTATCATCTTCCCTCTTTCCCCCTTTTTAGTGTTGCCCCATATATGTGTATCGCAGTATATGATTTCCAACCACGCGACTGTAAATTAAAACTATATATCTATGACGAGTTACCTGTGTTAGCACGCCATTGCCGAGATTTGGCCTAAACACGCTCTCTCCGTTCATCAACCATTCAAACCACGCAAGGGGAAACCCCGAAACCGAGCAACTGAATACCGCTGAAGACCCAGACTCGGCTGTTTGGTTCATCGGAGGTATTTCCACATGCGGTGCTGGAGAGCAATAATCAATATATTTACGTTTGATAAATTGTCGATGATTTATTCACAAAGCAATCAGATACAATTTATTCTTCCAAATAACATGGGACTCAACGCCATTGAAATAACTTTGTTGAAAGTTACGAAACCTTACATTCTTGGGCGTATATAAACCTTAATACTTGCATTAAACAAGTCGTTGTGTTCGTGTAACAGTCAGTTAGAGTGATGAGCCAAGTAAAAATCACGTAATTTAAAAAATATGGTCAGTCCAAGCCATACACAAGACACAAATGTTTATTAAAAAATGTCTAGAAATAAAATCAATAGTTTTACCAAAAATAAGTCAAAATCGCAAATGTGATTTTACTTTGTTCAGTATTTTACAAAATTACTTGTGTTTGAAGTGTAGTTATTAAGACGTTAAGCTTAGCTTGCAGCGGATAAAATAGGTAATCGGGGTATAGTGTTTTGCGTTTCAATCGAAAGATTGCTTGATAAAAAATTAGTCTCTTGCTGTCGGTTTTGTACATTGAAGGCACTTAGCGAACATTTAGTACAGTGGGTGAGTTTCACTAGTACATTAGCTACGGTTAATGGGTTGTAATAAAGAAAGAACGTCTAATTATAAACAATACTGTGCAATAGCTCCGATCACCCGGCGGATGGCGCAGGTAATCTGACAGTTTTCCCCTGTGTTAACGACGATTGAGTTTTAATTGTGGTGTGGTCGAATTGTTTAGGCGCCTATTTTATATACAATTTCCACATAAAAACGGTCCTATTAACGAGTCCTTTATGTGTTTCAAACCTAGCCTTGTAATAATAAAACGGCGACTTCGTTTTACCACGCACTTAGAAACAACATTAATATCTCATATCCTATACTTTGCAAAGGTACCGATCGATCAATTTTGTGCACAAGTAGCAGTCTATGGTTATAAGTTCCACTTTATAACCGTCGGCATTCGTTCGCGGCGCAATTATGGATGTTTTAAGGGGTGCAGTGGAAATAAATATAAACCGACTTCGACAGGTTACTGGAAACTTCTCGGCTCATTAGGAAGACACATAAACAAACCCTTAGTTTAATTAGATCGTTAAGACAGCAACAGTGCTTACAAAACACTTCACCGACGAATGTATACAAACCCAGCTTGCAGTATATGGCTACACTTATTAGATATGATCGATTTTAAAACATATATTTTCATTAAGTTAAGTTCGTCCGGCCGTTAATATTAATCTTAACGTTTAACCGATGGATATTGTGTTTATAATTTATCTTCTTTAAAATGTTGCTAGTTTCTTATATGAATGCACAGGTAATTCAATAATTAATTTCCAAAATGAGTTTTAATGGATGGAAAGAATAAGCGCAGCAGCTCAAAGACAGCATTCCTTTTAATATTTTGAAGTACTACTGGTTGTTTAAAAATTATATGTTATATTAGTAGTATCAATAAAATTGCACAATATAACTGATGAGGAATATATAATATACATTTAGTATCGCGTCTTGCATATAAAATATTTTAGCGCTCGATAAAGCGAAAAAAGGTAGCCAACCTGCAGTTCGCGAAAACGTATCGGAAAAACTTATGTAGCAGCGGCGCACGGATTGTAGATCTTAATCTTTCGGTTGAAAGACGGCCAAGTATTTTAGGTGTGCTGCAGACGAGCCGCATTTTTCCGCAAAATTCTGACCCTTTACGCCAAAACTGCACTAAAACAACAAGCACACCCACCATTAGCAGCACTCAGCGACATTTAAGGGGAAAATTTAATATAAATGCGTAAAAAATTGAGATGTATATTTAATAAAGGTACTTCGCGGTGCCATGTTATGAACTATTTGAAAGGCAAATTGTGATGTAAATTAAACGTATCAACTCGTTTAATCAAAATCGTTTATTTTGTGTTCGATTACCACGGCGTCAGTGTAGATGATTTTATCAGAAACGCCATTTTGGCCCATATTAACTTCTTGCATGGTCACAAATCATAATCGCCTAGTCTGCATTTAGCTTCATTATTCGTTTCAGAAATGAAACGGTTGAAAATCGAGGTTGATTTGTACTTATTTATACATGACGAAATTTGAAGTATGACGCAATTTGGGTGATTTTGTGACTGAGATTTGTTTACAAATATATAACTTTGGTAATTAAAAACGTAAAATGGATAAGCAGGGAATGTGCTCAGTATAATCTATTTAAAATGATAAAAAGGTAAATTCAATAACCAGCATAAGTGTATCCTCACAAACTTTACCCTGGCAATCAACATTGACATTTTTTTAAATTGGTATAATTTATAAAAAAAATTATAAAAAGGTCAACGGAAAAAATTGATAAAGAGAAGTGTGTGCGGTAAAATATCTGAGCGCAAAAATTTCGCGTGCGTAACGTATGTCATGCATGGTAGCCACACGAATGTTACAACTCCCTTTAGGAAGTTAAGATTAACGACTTCAAAGCGGCAAGCTCTTTAAAATGAAGCACTCCGCCATCGTTTGTCGCTGTGATGTTTTGGGTCCGACTTGCTGTCAAATATGACCATAGCACGACCTATGAATCGATGCTACGTCAAATTTTCTCATATGCTTATACGTTACATTTTTACAAGCCCCTTTAGTAACCATTCAACTTTTCTATCTTAAAAATAAAATAAAGAATTAATCTAAAAGGTACTAGGATAAAATATTATTACAATATACTTTAAAGCTTCACGCAGTATATTCCGAAGCACATCTCGAATGCACTTAATATATGTTCATAAAATACTCTCCACAAATACAAGGGGAAACGAGGGTCTCACAACCAAGGTAAAACTGGTGCCGAGTTGGGCTTGATTAGATAAGCGCGTCAGAACTGCGATCTTTATAAAAGTCTTGTATTAAACCCATCTGTGGTATAGATCGCATGGGAGGAGGGACATTATAATGAGGCCGTTCGTCAGACTTCCACATGGTTACAGTCGAGTTAACGAAGCTGTTAAAATGTGATGTGCACGATAGAGACTATATATATGTTTGTGCTCAACGTATTTAATTCCCTGGGTTCATGCACATTGCCTTAACACACAATACTACAGAAGACACGAAAGCGGCTCTTGGTTTCGAAGGCGTGACCTTCAGGCTAAAGGTTCAGCGAAGTATAATCTAGCCATTCGCACGTACAGGTCACATATTAACATGATACCAGAACGTGTTAGGAAAATTAATTAAACATTTGATTACACTTTAACTTTGTCATGTATGAATAGTGGTAGTTATTATATTAATATAACGAGGCAAATTATGATTTAATGTAGCAAATAAGACGTTTGTAAACCACAAGATAGTTGGAAAGGGCTGAATGACTACAGACAGTATTTAAGTGCACCTTGTAATAGGATAATCATGTTTATGACCATGTCTGAGAATGGCAGTCAATATAAAGCGGGAATTTTTTCGTGCCTACAGTCAGGAAGTTACTGGATCTAATGCTTTTGTTTAATATAATAGTTTATTCAGCTTGTTCGTTTGTTTAATTGTTCGAGGCATCTGCAGTTGAAGTGCTTTGACCGTGAACCTAACGGGTAGAGCGTAAGTATGCCAAAGGTCGAATGAGAAACATTTCTTGTATTATCACAGTGTTCATGCTTTCACACCATTCGCGGTCAAAAATTACGTAACAATGAAAACGTTGTGATGCAAAAGATTAACTTGTAACCGAACACAAGCAACACCAAATTAGCATTATGATGCTAAAGAAATACAACCAAAAAAGCTTTATGTAGCGACTTATCTTTAAAATCCAATAATTGGGCATGCTTAAAGGCACTTCTCCTTAACTTCGTATAAAGCGTCGGGAATTATAGGTAGTAATCGGATTATGAAAGAATTTCCGCTTCAAATAGAATTTCATAAAATAGCGAGTAAATTCCAAACTATTTTTAACGTTTGTAAGGAATGTTGTGAAATTCCTAAACCCCAGTTTGTATAAATATGCAATGTGTGCATGAGTTTTTGGACTGTTTATTGCTTGGTGCGGGCTAAATTTTGGCTGCTCGTTGTTGTGTGTGTACAAGTGCATCTGAAGTAGGGCTAAAAACGGATTTGTTTATTTGCCGAACACTTCTCGCTGCAAAGATGTGATTTATTTGTTCAGATGACGTCATCAATCAAAGTGAAGTGTCGCGTGACATTTCGACAATGGAAAGTGATTCTGGAATGCGATCTCATTGTTTAAACAACGAAACAAGCCTCACAGCTAATGCTGCACACTTCTTATCCATGTGTGACGTAATTTCCTACGTCATACCCTACGTCATGTCGATCGATTATGGTGCTGATACCGATCAATCAACGACTTCATAAGATCTCTGACATGTACGACCTCGTAATCGCTGTTACGCGTAACACGGGGTAGTATTGCGGATCTATCACCCATCGGGCTTCAATCCATCAAATTCACACGAATATGGGTGGACCTGGGACCATAAGTGGGTCAAGACCCCCTGTGTGGTTTGTTTGCTTTCAACGCGCCACTGGGTCAGTGGGAGTGTACGGTGTTTGATGATAATCCTATGTAACCTACGTCCCATCCGATTAGGCAAATCTCATCCGATTGCCCTCACACATCTCGACACTGCATGGGCATAGCTTTACATTTGAGCAATACGAGTTACAAGTTACATCAGTAGATAGGTTTTAGGCCTCTAAGCCAAACGTATAAAAAAACAAATCATCATACTACCGGCAAAGATTTTGTGTTCAATGATGTACATAACTGATTTAAAACGCAAAGAGTTAAATGACTGCAAACAATTATCACCCAAAGTTTCAGAAAATCACATAAAGAATAGAAATAAAACCAGTTACAAAATAACGTGATAGAGAATTCACTTGCGCAGATACAACCGATAAGAGTTAACCTATCGACCGAATCGAATTCTTGAAGCCGGGCCAAACCATAAGTCTACATACTTCTCTAAATCTTCAACACGATAAACAATTGCAGGAATTTAAAAAATTGCAAAAGGAACGCACTGTATTTTACTGGTTTTGAACCTGCCACCAGCAATTACTCGTTCATTATAAAATTGCAGTAAATTGTACGTTTGTATATCATTTTATCCACTAGTAGAGAAAAGTTCCACCGCTATTTTAGTCACACATTAACTCTTTCGGTTTTGGCTCGATCGGGTAAAAATACGATCGTTTCATTTTATTTATTATAAACTTATATTATGACGTCACAACCCCACCTGCCAAACAAGGACCCTCATGTGACGTCACAAGGCCGTCAGTTCGACCGGAAGCTCGTTTGAATCGACAAGGATTGGAATAAGTTCTTCCGTCGCTGCCACATATAACGATATCGGACGCGCATGCGCAGTAAGAGTCGGATGTACCATGGCCCACGAACTCGGGAGCAACGGGGCTGCAAATCAACCCCTCACCACATTCGCCAAATCTGGGGATTGCATAAGTTTCCAATTTTAAACCAGACAAAACGATGAAAACAATATGTCCGTGGTGGGTAAACGACAATCGTTTTTTAAAGTCAGATTACCTCCTCGTACCCAAATCGGGTTGCCGGAGCTACCACATAGTGTTTTTGACTTTAGGTCCTTGCCCAATCACAGAACCTTACAGAAGGTTAAAATCGAATAAACACGATTGCGCACACAATGGTAATGTTTTCTCTGGGTTGAAAAATGCAGCATAGGACACCACACAGAGGATTATTGAAGTTATAAGATTCTGCTTAGGACTGTCATTACTACAAGTGTTAAACAAAATCATTTCTATCCACACGATCTAGGCAACGTTGGTTTGCCAAAGACGCAGCAGTGAAGTTTAATGTATTAGTTCGGGGTTCGAACCTGTTGGCTTACAGACTCCGTATTCCATCACTTCAAGGTTACCTGAACACGTCGCTCGGCAGGTCGCAAGGGGTGTCTTCGAGATTCCCACAAACGTAGCAGCAATCACAAGCGTCCCTAATTAATCCGCTGGGGCAGCTGGTAGCGGTTTCCTCGCAGCGTTCGGGGTCACAAACCCCACAGGAAGTTGTCCAGTCGAACAAAAGGGGGTGTCTACAAGGTACGAGATCAATAATTGTGTGTTTTGAAATCGCTCACAATGCCAATAGCAAACGAAGACTTGTTGGCAACTTGTCAGTAGGTAAAACTATAAGGAATATCAGGAAAATATATAAATGTTATTTTTACCATTTCGTTTTAGATACCGACCATATGCTATTTTCTGTAAGACATTTATCATGGCCACCACGAATCGACTTACTGTCTAGATTTGTGTTTTAAAGATGCATTTTGTTTCGTGCTTAATAGTTTAATAGTGACCCTAATAATGCATCTGGTTCGGTGACATTCAAAAGCTTTTTGAACGATTATACCGCCATACGGTTGGCGCGACAGATTAGTATTCTTCGGCATTATACAATATAAAAACTATATAGTAACGGATCCATATATACTGTGTTTAAAAACCATAAGCGAAAACAAACGTGTATAAATAAATCACTTTAAAACTACCCAGCGTTTTTTTCACAAAAAATAAAAGATAACAAAAATAATACATTAATGTAAAACACACTATAAAAATTCGATTGAAAATTAAATTAACTAATCTTTCAAATACATTTGTACGGTAAGTTTTTATTACCTTATCGTATTAAAGCCCTCAAAATGCGTCATATTTGCGATGTAGTTTTTTCAGACTATTTTGCGTATAGTTTCACCTTTTTAAATGATGCCGAGGGACGGCTGTGATTGGTTGGTTTGTCTTGTTCGAAATCGTGACGTCATCGCGTACCGCTTCGCTGGCTGATGTCAGAACATTTACTGCATTTCGTAGATGATGCTGGTCGTTATGACGTAATCGTTGATGACGTAGTTTATGATGACGTGGAGCGGTAAGAGTGGACCGGAAGAGGCAAAACAGTGCGAACAATGTAATGGGGTCAACGAATTTCATTCTGGAAATTTTCGAAGGAAAATCGAACCATAAATTAATTGATTTGGTAATTAATCAACACGAATGCGACAGAGCCCCCGTTCATTCCAATTCAACCTAAATCAAAATATAAAATGTCAACAAATATAATATAAATGAAACGTTTAAAAAATGTTAGTATCCAAAAATCCTGAATTTGTTCTACAAGAGGGGATTTCCCTAAACCATATGTCGTCACATATCAATATGGCAATTCAAACATTTTTGTGTAAACTTGACACATATTTGTCTAACCCTGATTGGAACCTCAATATTATAATGTTTGGATGTTAATCCTCCGCCCCTATTACTTGTATATAGCCAAATGCAAAACTTTTGCCGTGTACAAAATCTTTTAAATCCGTAGTCTAGCGCAGCACACTAGTTCTAACTACATCTCACTTAATCTGCCGTTAATTTTAAAGGAAGTTATAGATTAATGTATTTTGCACTTGCGGACGTGCGCAAGAACGAACAACGGTTTGTGATGCTTCAAATGTGCAGTGGACTAAAATTCGCCATTAAAAGTTCCGATAATCAATTTCGGTGACCGCAAATGCACTTTCTCGTTTAATTTCCGTTCACTGAAGTTTAAAATTGGACTTTAGCCCATTACAAAAGAAAACAGTGCAGATCTCCGGTGGAACAGAAAATTGGACTTACAGACCTATATTACAACATTGAACCTAAATTAATGAACTCGAAAACAGACACGATCGCAATAAAACAACTTTTAAGTCATATGTTATGTTTTGTATTACAGTATTAATACCTTATTAATTTCTAAAGTACAATTTCAAGACCTGTCAATCAATATTTTTTTTACGGAATTTTCTTCCGTCAATAAAATTAATATGCTTATTCGCTAAATTGGTGGCCAATATTTTTCATTTCATACTTTTACAACCATCGTTTTCCCTTTCTTTTGACTATAGTTTTAAGACTAGTAAGCAGACCACCCCAATAATTGAACACATATTATTGCAGACCGAGTGCACTCTTTGCGTATTTTTTTTTATTTTTTTATGAGCGATTTTACCCTTTTCGATACCTAATTTACTTGCGCTGTTTTAATGTGTAATCGTCCACTTTCCGTCCCATTATCAGCAAATACACATATATATATATTTTTTTTTTTTTTTTTTTTTTTTATTGAGCCAAGTTTCGAACCCATGATGGGCTCGTCACAAGGACCGTTTTTTTGTATAAGAGTCGGTATATGTATCGGTGGCGTTAACCATTTGGCCACACGACCGCAAATACACATATATTTGACAAAAATAGTGTATGGGCCGACATAGAAGTGCATCCTGTGGCCGCGGAATAAAAAATTGGGAAAGTTCGCCTTACAACCATTAACTACTGGATATTCCACGCGGTTCCCTTTGTTTTCTTTGGTAATTGATACAGTTTTGTTTATACTTAATAAAAAACTACCTCATCCATAATTAAAATCATAAACTTTTTCTAGTTCTGATTGTAAAATATTTTGATTACAAATGCGCCTGTCTCAAAAAATGTCATGCGGTTAAACTCTGCTAGTTTAAAGTCTTAACTTTCATTATAACGCGTATAACACATACATATTTCGTGGTCGAAACCTAAGTGAACCGGTTCCTAATTCCCTGCAACAAACTCTCCGTGACTTCTTCGTTTTTAAGGCTTTTATTCAAATCTCTATTTTTATTTAGAACACAATGGCTTTGACGCCAGACATTGTCGCCAATAACATCTCGTTCTGGTTCTGATTAAAGTTTTCTAGAATTAATTTCCTATCGGCCCTTTGTGTCTGTGACCTCACAATCTCTGACGAAGATATACCTTGTTCGAGAATGTTAAGCGAGAGTCCTTTTTTTGATCAACTCGCCTGATTGTAAAAGAGATTTTTTTACAGCGAGCGCATTTTAAATGTTTAGATCAAATTAACCTTGGTAAGCGCACCGCCGGACTAAACTTGCTGCATTTAAAACCATTAATATTTCTACCCGAATTGCGGTTGAATTTCGCAAAATTCGTGGTTTTAAACATACTACCTGTCTTTCTGCACCTTAATTTTATATTTTGTATCCGGTATCATACACAAATCGCGCTTGATATGCACACCACTTGTCTATCTGCGCCACATGACCAAGTCCAGAACATATAAAATTATATACGATTTGTGCTTTGATATCTGACTCCACAGGTACACGTTTCTGCGACAAAATAATTAGAATTTCAGAATTGCAGCAAAATCACTGAAGCGTCAAAAAGATTTTCTCTCACGCAAATCGTGGTCAATTTTGAAAATTTAGCCGATTTTGCTTCCTAATTAGTCGTATTAATGCGGTAATATTATCCTTTGACATTTAACTAGTCGTTTCGCTTGTTAGGGGTCAATGTTAACCCTTGGTCTGGTCTCAATGCATTTTCCTATTGTGAAAAAGCATTTATGTTTCGGAAAATCTTTGAGAGTTAAATACAGTAGGGAAAATTTACCACCTATCAAAGATTCTCATGATAATATGTTATAAAAATACCCATCTATTCTGATATCACTGTATAATCAGGCTATACTAGAGAAAGAATAACATTAGGACATTTTAATTTAATGAAAACAATAAAATAACGTTCAAATACGAATATAAACAAAAGCATTGGCGAAAAGAATTCTTAATGTTTCAAAAAATAAACAAAGAACCAACTAAAAGGCCGCGAACACTAAATGAACTCTTATTTACCTCGTACCTCGTTTGTATTTGGTGCACAGCTACGCATTAAAGATATTCTGTCGTAGATCTACTTTGTAAGCGACCGGTTTCGAGCGACCGAGGTTTGATGCGCTTCACGATGTGCGGGTCTTGGTTTAAATCAGGACTAAATATTTATCTCTTCCAGCATTAGTTGTATGAAAAACTTCGCCACTCGATAGTTTCTCTACCACACCACCTATTCGATTGGTAAGTTGCTAAAATAAACCGCTAGGTGGAAGCATGGTGGCACATGACAGCACATTTAGGCCGACAAAGTCGTGTGCAACAAAAGTGACGAAACCTTTATGCAAAATTAAGACGGCTCAAAAAGGGCAAATGGGTCTTGTTGTACGGTTGTGTGCCGATTGGTTAACGAGACGGATATGACACGTTAAGAACTATTCACTCAAGTAGAAAACAAATCAAATAGTTTGCACCTCTCCACTGATCTGTAATGGTGCTCCAGAAACGTCAAAGAGGGCCGTTTCAACCACAGTGGTTACGAATATTGCTGTGGCCGAATGGTTGACATAATTCAAGAAAATACAGAATTGTAAATGAAATACCATCTTGGTGACGGGTCTGTGTAGAGTTCAAAATTTAGGCCGATAAACAATCAATTTTGCGGTAAAGGTTGAACCGGTGTCCTGGAAGACTGACTACTCTTAAACCCGCAGAAATAATTTTTGACATTCGGCGGATTGGGCGCAAAATATAACATTATTTCCGGGTTTCTGAGTTTGAAACTCGCTTCGTTCCTGGCGGGCGGTAGAACAGTTTACATTGTTAGAGTATAAAAATAATCATAATAACATAAACAAATATATGTGCACGAGCAAGTTTGATAAAAAGGGGGCCTTCTTGACGGAGGTATATTCAGTAAGATCTGCAACATAATTTACTATCTGATATACAATTTGGGATAGGAAATAATATTAATAATTTATTCGCTTTGCTAAAAACAATGGACGTCTTCACACGGGCAATCGTTAGATTGGTTTTCAACCCAAACACTATTCGGCCACATATGCGAGTTATACGACCGGACATACAACGCATCTGCATAAAACGTTGTGTTCTGATACACATATTGTGTGGATCTTAACAACCTATATGGTATTTGCTATACAAGTTGGTCAAATTAGATGTGTTTTTTATGCACCAGGCACTTTACGGACACACCAAGGCACTTTACGGACATTGCCTGAACCCAATGGATAAATGGGTTCTACCAAATTGAAGGAACGTGTAAACACAACACACTGCAATAGACGGGCGCGAGGTAATCTGACGATTGCCCGTGTGTTAAGGCCCTCGGTTTTTTCATATACGGGGATAAACATGAATATCCTATTCTATCCTATCCCCAATATACACGGATTGTAAAAAAAATTGTGGTGTAAATGAGACGAAATATCATAAAACATCAGAAGTCTTTTTACTTATTTCTTGTGCTATTTATGGTTAAATTAGTTGAAATTGTTTTACGCTTTTTCGTGTTTAAAATTGTACTATATATATCAAGACTTACTCACAAGTTCATGTCGCTACACATCTTGATTTACCACCCGTGAAACTCGTGTTTTTAGTAAAAGTCTAACAGTGCTGCTCTTTGATCTGTTGTAATTTACCAAGACCACATGGTTAATTCTTCGGGTAAAATTGAATATTACATAATAGTGAATTTGTTGATTAGTTTATTTCCTCATTTGAGTTTTGTAACTTTTTATTCTAATAAGGACGGCACAAATATTTTATTATTCTTAAAGACATGGTCCATGATTATTTCTTAGGCAAAAAGGGACAGTGGTGTTGAAACATAGTAATTTGCCAGAATTTAGCTTCCCCACACCGGATTTGCCGAGTTTCTTCAACATGATCAAACTACCTCTCTGGAATACACATTTACAGAGAAAACTTTGCCGGGTGCTGCAAACAAAACTTTTAGAGCTAAGTTTCGACCCCATGATGGGCTCGTTACTAGGACCGTTTTCATATTAGAGAGGGTTTATAAATCGGCCAAGTTAACCATTCGTCCAGCCGACAACTCTGGGTCTACCAACACCCGCCGTGCCAGGAACGGTTAACTGAACTACTACACTAGTGTCCTAACGCGCACAAAGCAAGATCATTTTAAATATTGGGCGCCGTTTAAGCTTTTTGTTTTGTAAATAAATTATACTATAACCAAACACTAATAACTGCGTATACTATAACCAAACTATAAACTAAGGCCGCCTAAAATATGTATAGATGATAAGTATCGGTACGGGGTTTTGTACAACAAATTTAGGAATATTTTTTGTTCGTCCTGGTTTTAAACACCTCGCTCCGAGCATTATGACGTCATCGGCGTACTGATGACGCACGTTGGCGTATAGTATGCAAATTTAATCACTAGGTTGTGTATAAAATATCTTTATGAAATTGGAAATTGATTGCTTTGCATTCAACTGTTTTCGATCCTGTCGCTGTTCTACGAATATAAATTTAAAACACAAGTGAAAACAAATTTTAACAAATTACCTAAAACTTTAAAATTTGTTTATGTCACATCACATGCATACAGCTGGCATGTTTTAACTACTCTAGTTGTGCAGTTTTACTTTCTAATTTTTTCATTGCCGTGAAGAAGGAGCAAAAAATAAACCATTTTTTCAAGCTGCAGCAACCTAAAATTAAAAGGCCTACAAATTATGTAACGAAAATATAGATTCATAAAAGACGCTCTGCCTTTACTTAAATTCAAGAAGTGTGTGCATTTTCCGTTTATCTTTCTAAACACACGATTGTACTGGAGCTTGTAGTAAATTGCAACTTTTTTTGAAGATTGGACCAGAAATGACGAATCTTTTTTTCCAAGTATCTAGGTTAGAACGGTGATAGAATTTCTTCTGCACTAAAATGACACTATTCATTGTTAATTTAAAGTACAATGGTTGGCTACATCGCCCGTCACCTCGATTAATAACAAATAGCACATGCTTTGGGACAAGCTAATGTTGATCGTAAGCCTTCTGTGGGCCATATCAAACAGCTGTGCCACGAACATGCATGAGTTGGTAATTTGAGACATTACAACACGAGGGAGGCCTGCGCAGTTTTACAAGATCGTACACAGTTTTTCGGCTAAATGCTTATTATTTGGATTAATATTAGTCTAGGTAGGCTACCTTTAACTACGTAGGCTATCGTAATATTAAGAAGCCACATATGTACCATGTCTAGTTTAAGTACCACAGTTGACTTGGGACATGTTTCAATATTGGTTTATCAGTTAGACCTAAGATATATATAATAATGTGATTTACAATCGTATCTATTGTGGAATGGGAAAGCATAATTACTATTACCGTTGTCCAGTCGTTAGAAACGGGTTACTTGCCAAATTACCTCATACCCCGGGTTGAATTGCTTGTTGTAGGCCTATTGTGTTGTTTTAAAATAGTTGTTGGTTGACCTATTGAAAAACTCAACCGATGCAACAATGTTCAATACTTGTCTTGCCCAAAGACATGAAAGTTAAAGTTTGAAACTTTATGTTGTCCGGTAACGCTGCCTTTATGATACGATTTTTATATTCTCTTGCGTTTTACCTTATTTAATTATATTTCTTTTTTTAACTAAATTTAGCTGTAACCTTTATAAACTAAAATTTCGTCGTATAAAAGAAAATAAATCCCATGTGAGAGAAAACTCATAAATATTAAAGAAAAAGGCGATTTGAGAGAGGAGTAGAAAAAAATAGTTGTAGCGCGAAAGATATAAACAAACAGGCAGAATTTGTATACATGTCTATTGAAGTTATGTGTTTTAAGGTTCTTCACTGCTAGAGATAATTCCGAACGAAACTCCTAAAGTTTCTGCAACTTGCTTTATTCTGTAAGATTTATTTTTGCTTATAGAAGATAAATATGTTAAATTATGTATCAGTATTTGTAAAGAAAACACAATAACAGTTTACCGTAAGCTAATTAATCCACGGTATGGGTCATTAATATTTTGTGCGCAATCCCTATAACCGTAATAACTTAGTCAGCGTATGTACCAGGTATTTTATTCCACAAATATTTGTCAAAATGAATATGCCAGTAAAACCCAGTTAGTCCTGTCATGTAGATTGAATTAAATGTAAAAACAAAAATAACCTGTTTTTTCGTGACTGGTATTGAATCTTATTATGTTTATAAAACAATATTTCATTAAATGTAAGTTATGAGATAAACAATCATATATATATATATATATATTCAACAAAAATTTCCGAAAATGTTTTATTTTCTAGGTGAGCAAAGCAACAAAATAATAGGTAGTGCAATGGTATTTTATATTCAACTTTTATATCTGGTATTTATTGTGAGAGTTAGTGGGAGTGCAATTAACTTTACAACTACTACAACCACCATAGAAAGGGCTTCCACAACCACTATAGAAACATCACATTATTCAAGCAGGAATTTAAATATCAATGATTGTCCACGAGCATGTGCCCTAAAAATTAAAGGCATTAATATTAAGGTAAAATCAACTTTTTTTTTTCTAACTTATTACCATGGTTTTATTTATTTATATATTTTTCTTATTTTTGATTACAAATTGTACCAATACAGTTTAGTAGTATTATTAATCTAATGTATTAGACATTACATAGGTTGTCATTTTATTTTTCACAAAAGTGCAGTATTAGGATTTGAGTAGACTACCAATTCTTATTAACAATTATTGCATTTATTGTATTTAAAAATATGTTACCGGTAATTTATTGATTAAATGCATTAATCTCACTACGCCTAAATGTTTAAAATAGTTGTCTAGACATTTTCTCTACTGTAAAGGGAAATTCCCTTATCCTAATGTGGGGGATTCTATGGTACTTTCCAATTTGTAGATTATTTACCTAATAGTAACGTAGACACATGCGTTTGCAGACTGTACCTAATTTTTATAAGCAGTATTTAAGTACTGCTAAATTTATACTTGCAATTAAAAGTTCTACTTATTATTGGAAATATAATTAAATAATTAACACCCTGGTAATATAAACATAAACTTACTGCAGTTGATAAAACACAGTACCGTACGTTAAGTAGGCTTTTTTTTCCTTTTGCCGGATGCTTTACAAGTTTTACTGGTACATTTATTGACATGAAATTTAATACTTCATCATGTTTTTTCGATTAATTGCTTTTCCATTTCATGAATAAATAAAATCTGATTAAAAATTCAAGCAATTAGTCATTAGCCCCTGTTTTGTTGCTGCTCTTTGAACATAAATAATACACAAAAAGGCTGAAATAGGTACTAACGTATACACAAGTTGAGTTTTAATAACTTTAGCTGGATATTATTATGTTTGATGTATACACAAATATATTTAATCTGAACTTTTGAAATAAAAATGTTTTGGAATGCGAAACATATTGCATGTGGTGAGCTTATCATATAGATTTATATCTATGTACACACTACAGGCTTTGCCAAAAAGACAGAGATGATATTTTGAATATATGTTGTGGTCACAGATAGTGTTTTTCAATGTTGTTTCAATTTCAAGTAGTATGGTATCGTGAATATATTTGTGACTCTTGTTACAGGTAAACATAGGTTGTGTTAATCAAAGTTACTTTGTGTTTATAGCTACCTATAAATGACTTGCACATATAACTGATTTGTTTGTTTTACTTTTTGACGAATACTGGTGCTCGTGGTTTGTTAATACGTTCACTCCATTTTTACTCTAATAAAACTAATTTTCCTGTATTATTTCACCATATGACAAGATCATATCAGCCGTGCATGAAAAACTGCGTTGGTGACTGGACCCTTAGCTCTGGAGGTGCATATCTCTTTTCTCTTTCTGTAATACAATGTCTGGGGTCTCGTGTAATCAGTTATTTGTATCGTTGAAATAATGGAAATTCACAGGACTGTTGGAAATGCGCCAAATCATCTTAAAACTATTACATTGTTCTTCTGTTTCAGATATTTTTTGCCAGTATCTATTTGACATTTTTGGTGCCAATGTCTATTTGGACATTTTTCCAAAATAACTATTTCTTTTAAAGCCTGAATTATTTTCTAATATTTACAATATCTTAATATACTTCTAAAGCAATTTTGGTAGTACTTAAATGTGTAATATTAAAAATAAAACTACAAAAATATGGAAATTAAAAAAAAAGGAAATTAAAAACAAAATTTCTGTAACCAAATTCCGTATAGTGTTTTTTTTTTATCAATTTCCTCAATATTTCCGTTGGTAGTTCTTTTTATTATACCATAATGGTAGTTTGTGTTATATGTTTAATCTTTAATGGTATTAAAGTAATAACATTAAATAGTTGTGGTCACATCCTGTCCTAGTATAAAATGATCTTTTAAATTAAACTAAACTTGCCACCAACTCCATTTTTTTGTTGCCATTATGTAGACAAGTGATTTATATATGGTACCGTACCTCAATAAATGCAGAAGTTGCTAATTTTTGTCACATATAAAACTTGTTGCAATTCAAAAAATGCCATCAACCTCGTTTTATTTACAAAAATTTATTGCCCAAGAGTAATTGTATATTATCTCGTGCAGGCCAGTGTGTGATCCAAGCTAGTGTTGTGGAATCCCATTCAAATCATGTATGTCCACCAATCAATGTGAATGTGTCAGAAATTGGAGTTTTTGACCCAGTTTTCAAAAAGGTTCTCGGATATGCATTTGTGTCCTGGCAGCCATGCCCATATGGTTTGCCAGATGTCAAGGGCTTTATGGTAAGATATGCATAACATATCTCCTGGTGTATAGCAGAGTTGCAAATACGGATTGTATAAATAACTGGAGAATTTTATTTCGATTATGTAAGAGTCTATGTGAATGATGTTGATAGTTGATCTGTGTATGATATTTACTTGGATACTGGATTTCCAATTTTTAGACTTCTGGTTTGTTTTCTGTAGTCCCCCTCTATTCTAAATTATGGTTATGTGGTGGTGGTGCAGATGGATTGTTCTGCCTATGGTTAAGTTCATTACTATACTTATATGAGTAATTGACTCTTTGGAAATGTCTGGCATATTAATTGCTGTTGTAAATATCAGGAAATATGTATGATTGGATAGTTGAAAATATGATACATATCCTTATAAATTAGGGTTCTGCCTAATAAGGTTCTTTTTGGAATAAAATATATCACTGGGTCTTTAATATATTGTGGTGCTTTTTGATTAATTTAGAAATTTTCCAACATTTTGCTAAAATATCATTTTTCCTATCAGGTAACCATCCAGCCACATAAACCAGGAACTGTCAGCGAATGCCACAACGTGACATTAACAAGGCAATTACAGAATGAAGACACCCAGGTTTATTTTTTATGGAGTTTAAATAAAAATATAAAAATTGCATAAAGAATGCATGCTAAATATATGTTTATATGCTAAATAATATTACAAGCAGTCAGAAATACATTGCAGGATATATGTAAAGAATAAAGACTTAACTAAACAATTTTCAGTGTGCCAATAATAACTTGTTATAATTTTTCCTCAAAATTTTGCTTCCCGTTTTTGAGTTGCACCTATAATTTTAAATATACTGTTTAACATATTTTTTACTCCAAATTTATTTCTATGCCACAAACGACATTTTTTTCAAATTTTTTTGCAACAATTTTTAAATTAGGAGTACTTAAATCGTTAACTAGCATATTTTTTCTTGGTGTCTAAAAAAAACAGATCATTTTTCTATTATCTTTTAAGTAAGCCATGCGATCAGTAAGCCATGCAGTTATTTCTGTTTGTTTTGATATTAAACTTCACTTTTTTGATCATTCTAACGATCAGATCAAAATTGAAACCACTATAATGGAGCACCGTCGAGGGCATTTGCCCAAGGACACAACCGGGCAGATAATTATAAGTTTGACGCACAGCTGGTTTATGTTTGACGTATTATGCCAAATATTTCTCATGAATAAACCTATCATTTTTATTCTAGTTGCGGTTCAGCGTCCTTTCTCAAGTCCACCTAATCCCAGATTTGGAGTATACAATTGAAATACAATCTTTACCAATAACTACAATAAGCAGACAAAAATCTACACCTTTTCAGTCGAAAAGTAAGATTCATAATACTTACGATGATATTTTATTCCATGAAAATGAAGGGCAATATAAGGGTATTTGTCACACTATTACATGCACGCATACACACGCTTTTCTACTTAACCACCTGACTAAATGTTATACAAATAGGGATTGAAAAACTAGAAATTCGCTTCCTATACAATGCAATAGTATGGGCGGGTTCACGGTAGCACCGGGACCCGGAATGTGATCCTGAAGGCCATAGAAGGCCTGTTACTTCAGTTTCTTTCACTGTGTATGCAACTCTTTAAAAGCAGTATTGAAAAAAAAAGATTTACAGTCGTCATTTCTTTGCAAACACTGCAATATTGCTATTTTTTTTAAAGGGGAACCTGAAGTCAATTTTAAGAATATCTTAATAAATGGAAAAAAATACGCTGATTTCAAAAATCAAATCAGTTTCTTCCAATATTGTTTTGTTAAAGAGTTATGAGCAAATATGCATTTTATTTTATGTTAGGGGATTTCCCGTATTACGTCACTGACGTTGTTGAGATTTCGTGCCTATATGCATTGTATACAATCATGTGCCAGTTTAGAGGTGAATTAGTAACATAAGCGCCTGCAGGAGCGTTGTATTTTCGTTTTTTTATGGAGACTTAGCATAACACTTGTCATATAGCCTAACTGAACCAATGTACCCGCGTGACAGCTTACCTTAAGCGCGCTCATTCAGGCCTGCACGATCCTGGACCTAAGCTGAATGCTGAGGTATACAGGTCTCGTATTTAAATGACTTTAGAATAATAAGTCTTAGCAATTTATATCATAAATCATAAAAGTGAAGACAGAACAAGAAAACTAGAACAGGAGGCAGTAAACTGTAACTGCCAGCAATTTATAGAAATAAACCAGCCATCAATCAAAGATCAGACTATGCGGTGGGAACAGCCTATTTCTTTCATGATTGTTGCTTTTCAATATATAGCCATAATCTGCAACGTAGACTAGCAATGTTGTTATCAACCCCTAGGCTACAAACTGAGAGTGTGAGAGATTTGGTATACATATGCATAGAAGTTTTAACAAATTTCTTTTGTTTTTTTCATTTCTAGAGTAAATTTAAGTTAATGTTGTAACACTAAAATGTATGACAGTTTTCAGCATTCTGGCATGGATGAAAGAAGTTTTATTGTACACAATAAAACAACACAAATTTAGTCATGTGCGTTTGAACCAAGGAAAACGTCTGAAAGTATCTTTGAAGATGCAAGCCCCATAGAAGAAAATGTTTATTTAGAAACATTACCTATTGACATGACTTGGTGCCGTTGCAAAAACTGTATTCTTATGGACACACCGCAAGAATGTTTATGCTGCATGAATGTACATGCATTTGTGCACAAAATAATGCCAGACTGGACTTGCATTACTAAAAGCCCTTATTTTTTAATTATCTGCTTGGATAAAGAAGTTCTTGAAGTTGCACTTGATGTACTGGGTTGATCACTATGTTTAAAATCATAATCAGAAAAATTTAAAATTGTTGGAAATGTATTTTTCACCAAGTGGTTTGTTTTCATCATCTTGGCTACTCCATTGGAGTCAAATACAATTTTACTATGATAATCCTTGTCACAAATATGTGCACTACACACTGCGGTTCTTTTTCCAGGTAGTTTAGAACGCTTGCATTGTTGTATCCATTGCTTCAACCGTTTTTTGTCGTTGTGAGGAAATCGATGGAAGAGCACAGGTGGATTGGAATTTCGAGTGCTGTAATAGGAATTTGTACATCCTGGAGCAAAACAATATACTCCAATCACTCTTTCTTCCTTCTCAGTGGCTTAACTTTAGGCATTTTACAATATCTAATAAAAAGAACTAAATTAGAAATGTGGTATATTATTATTAACTTATTTGGGTAGTTAAGTAAAGATCTATTATATATATTCTTCACTTATCTGAGTGCTTGCTGTGTACTTATTGTCAGACTACACATCAGCTACTCAACTGTGGATTAACTGGTTTTTGCAATAAGTGGTATACTCAACCAGTAGGCTAATGCTCAGTTTCAATAACAGCAGACATTAAATGCACCACATACACAACAGCAAAACATTATACAAACAGCCAAGGTAAACCATGAAAGAAATAGGCTTTTCCCACCGCATAGTCTAGCCTTTGCCTAATGGCTGGTTTATTTCTATAAATTGCTGGCAGTTACAGTTTAATGCATTCTGTTATAGTTTTCTTGTTCTGTTTTCACTTTTATTATTTATGATATAAATTGCTAAGACTTATTATTCTAAAGTCATTTAAATACGAGACCTGTATACCTCAGCATTCAGCTTAGGTCCAGGACCGTGCAGGCCTTAATGACCGCGCTTAAAGTAAGCTGTCACCATGTACATTGGTTCAGTAAGACTATATGACAAGTGTTATGCTAAGTCTCCATAATAAAAACGAAAGTGCAACGCTCCTGCAGGCGCTTCTGTTACTAATTCACCTGTAAACTGACACATGATTGTATACAATGCATATAGGCACGAAATCTCAACAACGTCAGTGACGTAATACGGGAAATCCCCTAACATAAAATGAAATACATATTTGCTCATAACTCTTTAACCAAAAAATATTGGAAGAAACTGATTTGATTTTTGAAATCAGCGTATTTTTTTCCATTTATTAAGATATTCTTAAAATTGACTTCAGTTCCCCTTTAAATATTTAAAACCACTGTTTTATGATTTACAATTACTATTTTAAAACTGTGTAGAATAGTCTATTTTTCACATTGCCCATCTCTATACTTTTAAAATAAATGTCTTAACGTATATAAAGCTTTTATAACCATTTTTGTGCCTTTGCAAAGTTAAGCATCTAACCAATTCACTAAACAAATAATATACCTTATACCAAAGTTGTGGAATAAAAAAAGGAATTTTTATTGTTTGTCAACACCATGTCATATTTATTTTGCGTAAAAAGTTATCTAAGAGATTGTTATTTTTTTAACAGCTCCCTATACAATATTGTCTGGTTCTCCCACCAATTTACATGTTCTCTGACTAATTTAGTTTTAAAAGATCCATGACATCATATTGTATGCTATGACTTTGTATTGCATGTTATGATATCACATTGCATGTTGTTTTTATAGTCTTGCATGTCACCCTAAATCAATTGCCGACTTTTTTAAGTACTTGTAAGAAGATAAGAAATATCAATCACTTTCGTGCAGATGGTGCAAGTAACATAAATATGTTACATGCCATGATATATACTAATGGCTGTCTGACGGGTTCCCGGCCCATGTTGTGCAAAATTTAAAAAAAATGTTTTCATCTATGAAAGAGGCTGATTGATTTGCCCTGCAGGCGTAAAAAATATCACGATTTTCATTTTGTGGTTAAAGCATGATTCACACTCTAAACTATTTGAACGGAACCTGTTTATGCACGTTTTTGTAGAAACTGACCAAAATCAACAAATATATTAAAAATTCTTGAAATCCGGTGACAAAAAAATGTATATTCCAATGTGTTTTAATTAAAAAAAATATTCATTTTCAGTTTGTTTTGCCATATTTAACATACAATTGCAGTTTAAAGTATTTAGTTGCTTAAATTTTACAATTTGCAAAATTTAAATTTCAGGTTGTGTTGCATGGAATGGCTTTGACAAATGCCTATGTGGTGAGTGTAATTCGTTTAACTTTATGACTGTGTTGATGAAAGACAAAGTTATGTATTTTGCTAAACTATAAAATCTGAAACAAGCACTCTTACAGAATTGCTTAATAACAAACGTTGAAC
>CH002903.1:361489-386248 GCA_000149265.1 Ciona savignyi | reverse complement strand
AATATAGTCAGAAAAAAGGGAAATTTCAATTACAAATAGTAAAAAAACTACTGAAGATAGAAATACAGTTCGAATTTTCCTGATTACAAAAACTATTAGACAATCTACATTCCAATTTTCATCTCATTTGGGCATTCCAATAATAAGTGAGTATTTCGTTTGTCAGTGCACCTCAAATTTTTCAAAGTCGAGCAGAATTTTCTTTGCATAAAAAGTGGTGTTCACTAAAGTTTACATAATATATTCTTTATTAGAGGTAGATTTTAGATGTGCAGCTTGTTAAAAAGAGGGATAAATTATCTTTCCAACCATACTAAATATTAAATCATAGCATAAACTTTAGAAAAACTGTGCTAATTTGAAAATGACTAAAAATTTTAAAAAACACTGCGGGACAGCATGTTTGAATTAATGCATTTGGCCGGGAGTGAAAGAGTTAAAGGACTTTTGTGGTCTCGGTATTGAAAACAAGCCTTTCATCTTTTATTTCCGAGACAAGACTTTTGTCTTAGTGTTTATTGTTAAACACAGATAGTGGCATTGTCTTGGTATATATACATCGGCAAAATCGGTTTTATCTTGGTAATGTAGGCGTGTTGCCAAGGTTGTAAGGTTTGGTTATTATTTTAAATCACAGGTTGCAATTTTGAAGGATAGGTACTGTGTGTACCTTTACTTTACTAAAAGATAAACTGCTGATTACATTTTTCACTGTGTTTGTTTTACTTGTACTAATTGACCTCCTTGGCCTAAATTTAGAGCCAGTGATTCCGGGCAAACTGTTATTAAAAGTTTAAAAAACTTTATAAAAACAATGAATCCAATGGTGTTTTTTAAAGCATTTTAAAAATTCCTTTGGTTTATTTATAATAATTCAACACACTAAACTAAATTGACATACTTTTTGAAGTATACCTTTTATTCCAAATTTCTTCAAAATTGCTAATAAATTATACTTTTGCTGTTAAAATTAACACTAAACCCCATGACCATGATGTGTAGAAAATTTAATTTTAATTAACACATCTAAACATATCATGAAGAAACAGGCAATTTGCAAGAGTTTCTGTTATGTATTTGTTTCCATCCTAACTGCAATTAGTTTTGCAAACACAATTTCATAGAAGTACCTACAGTTTTCTAGTAACAATAAAAACATGGGTTTATCACCGTGAAACTGGAATGGATAAATAGTTAAGTTAGTGTGGCTAGTTTATATGGACAATTTACTGGTAGTCATCGATTGTTTGCCTACTTACTTCTTGTCCCATCCTGTTGTTTGCCTTTCCAATTGCTGGCCTGCCTTATTGTTTGCATAATGTGGTGATATTCACAAAAGCTTTGCTTTAAAGATTCTGCATACCTATTTGATTAAGTCGGTGTTTTATTTGAATAACCGTGATTAATGCACAGTAGGGCTATCCTGACAAAGCATTCTCATACAAAATATATGCACAGTAGGGCTATCCTGACAAAGCATTCTCATGCAAAAATATATGAACTCTTATAAGACTGCAGAAACTTTTTCTAATTTTAAAGGCGCTTCTACATAAGGTTCTGATCACTTTTGAATCCAAAAAATTGATTTTAGATCCCAATTTAGAAAACTTGCTATCTTTATTTTTCACACAAGTTTTATATAAGCTTCACTTTGCAAAACTTGCATTTTTGTTCACAAAATAACCTGGATATAAGCTCCACTTTGCAAAACTTGGATTATTTTATTCACAAAATAACCTGGATATAAGCTTCACTTTGCGAAACTTGCATATTTTTGTTCACATAATCACCTGGATATAAGCTCCACTTTGCAAAACTTGCATATTTTTGTTCACTTAATCACCTGGATATAAGCTCCACTTTGCAAAACTTGTTTTTTTTTGTTCACAGAATAACCTGTATAAAAGCTCCATTTTGCAAAACTTGCATTTTTTTGTTCACAAAATAACCTGTATAAAAGCTCCATTTAGCAAAACTTGCATTTTTTTGTTCACAAAATAAACTGTATAAAAGCTCCATTTTGCAAAACTTGCATTTTTTGTTCACAGAATAACCTGAATAAAAGCTCCATTTTGCAAAACTTGCATTTTTTTGTTCACAGAATAACCTGTATAAAAGCTCCATTTTGCAAAACTTGCATTTTTTTGTTCACAGAATAACCTGTATAAAAGCTCCATTTAGCAAAACTTGCAGTTTTTTGTTCACAAAATAACCTGGATAAAAGCTCCATTTTGCAAAACTTGCATTTTTTTGTTCACAAAATAACCTGGATATAAGCTCCACTTTGCGAAACTTGCATATTTTTGTTCACATAATAACCTGGATAAAAGCTCCACTTTGCAAAACTTGGATTATTTTATTCACAAAATAACCTGGATATAAGCTTCACTTTGCGAAACTTGCATATTTTTGTTCACAAAATAACCTGGATATAAGCTCCACTTTGCAAAACTTGCATTTTTTTGTTCACAAAATAACCTGTATAAATGCTCCATTTAGCAAAACTTGCATTTTTTTGTTCACAAAATAACCTGTATAAAAGCTCCATTTTGCAAAACTTGCATTTTTTTGTTCACAAAATAACCTGTATAAAAGCTCCATTTTGCAAAACTTGCATTTTTTTGTTCACAAAATAACCTGGATATAAGCTCCACTTTGCGAAACTTGCATATTTTTGTTCACATAATCACCTGGATATAAGCTCCACTTTGCAAAACTTGCATTTTTTGTTCACAGAATAACCTGGATATAAGCTCAATTTTGCAAAACTTGCATTTTTTGTTCACAGAATAACCTGGATAAAAGCTCCATTTTGCAAAACATGCATATTTTTGTTTACATAATCACCTGAATATAGGCTCCACTTTGCAAAACTTGCATATTTTGCTGACAAAAAAAACCTGGATAAAGGCTCCACTTCAAGTGCCCAATCTCTTTTTTGCCAAGGCTACAATTACAGATAATTCCAACACAAATCAAGTAGAATTATTAGATGTTCAGTTAAAAACCATAATTCACGACTTAAGTTTTATCTTGCAGATTGAAAATGGTTCTTTGATGGTCACTTACTATGATCTCCAACCCGGGGTCTATAGTGCTCAGGTACATTGCTGTTAATTCTACCAATTTAAACCTCTTGTTTTTGAGCTATAGAAGTAATTAGTTTTACCAAAACTTAAAATTAAAGTATTTTCGAAGCAGCTGTGAAGCTGAAAAATCGTGGATAAAAAATTTTGTGTAACATAAAATTTTATAATTGCCACAATCCCATATTTATTGTTTACTTGATCAAATTAAAAGTACCGTCTGATTGTCTGATTGTCGAGCTAGTAACTGCGGTTTGACTGTAGTCATGAGCGGCCACATTACTTGACTCTGAGCATAAGGGAAATATTACCTACTGATTTACCCTTTACCCACTTTATCAAATATTATCCCACAAAGCTTTTCGAAAACATATCTTGTGCAATGTTGTAAGGAGTTAATGACCACTGCTTTTTGATGCTCGCTAAAAGTTGTCCCAGCTAGGTTACTGCTAACAAAATCACGTTTTGTGTACTTTTTACCCATTAACGGTGCGCAACAGAATGAAATGGTTTAAAACTAAAACCACTGCCATATACCATGTATCCAAATCCTTAAAGTTAATAAAAAGGTTAACACGGCTACTACGGCAATTAGTTTTTATACAAGTCCAAATAAGTGTACATCCATCTATGGTTGCTATCAATCAGTTATTTATCAAAGTCTTCCATCCCAGGTTCGTGAGATCCGACCTCCTTACCAGACAAGAAGGCCATACTTTCAGGGGCTGTATGCTCTTGCCAAATATGGGGTGTTTAAAACATTTAAGGTTCCTGACCTCACAGCTAAATCACATGCAAGTAAGTTAAAATTCCGAGATTCATATGCTTGAAGAATTCAGAGAAAAAGTAGCAAAAGCCGCTTAATCAGTTTGTAATGGCAATTTTAATTGTAATGGCAAATGGTTTCACTGGTTGGCTTTGCTGAAACCAGTGTCAGTATTGTGAGATTCGCTAATTACAGACTGGCGTTATTTTGTGTCAATTTGCTTATTTTGTAACTAAAAGAATGCTGCTTCAACCTCTAGGTGATTGAATCAAAGTTAGAAATACTTTTTAAATACTCAAATTGGCGCTTAAATAAAATTTACTATTTTTCATACAACACATAACAGTATATGGAAGAAAATTTTAACACAAAAGTGAAGTCAATAGTATTAATTAAACTTGAATCTTGTTGCCCCTGCAACTGTTGTTATGGTTTCAGCTAATTTAACTTGCACGAAAAAAACATAGGAACTAAATGCAATTGTGCAAGAAAAGTGTTTGGCGATAACTTTCAAGCAATACCATGTCATATGCATTTAAAATCAACTTTTTTCCAATTCTTAAGTAACGAGTATATTTGCCAACCTTGACGAACTTGTGTTTTAAATTTAACATCACCCAGTCAGTCTTATGGTGCTGCTGCAGCTTATTATTTTGCCAGGGGTGCAAAAATGGGTCATGTTGGTGGTATTATAATATAAGTTGAATAATGCAGTTTTCCCCCCTTGGGCCCTAATTGTATATCTTGGGCCCTAATTGTATATCTATCTTCACAGCTACATAATAATTGCAACATATGTTGTAGAAACATTTCAAGTATTGATTTTTTCGCAAATTTCTCGATCTTACCCGCCGTCTGAGATCTCTATGAATTATTAATGTTTACAGCGATGGGCTTAACTTTGGGGATTCCCCTCGCTGTGTTACTGACCGTGATCGTGTTCATGGTGATCAGCTGCCTCTACCTGTGGAAGACCGGTAAGTCTTGTCTTAAATGCTACGACATAACAAATACCTTGGGGCAGTGGTGTCTCTAAGATTTTTTTGGAACTGATTTTCAATGTATATGCTTTATGCTTTAATTTTTTCTGTAGTGTTATTTTTGGTATTTTTAACCAGTTGTACATTATGCAAAACCAGGGGAAACTTTAACTTTGCACACATTTCATTATTTTTTAACTTTGCATGCATTTCAAGCATTACCGCAAAATTAACAGTTCCTAAAAACATAATAACATGGGGTCGCCAGAACAGTACCTGAAGAAATGTTAAGTATTCTTCAAAACACACATTACACAAAGTGTATAGGCAAGGAGGGTATAACTAAATTAATGGTGATAAATTGTTATTGTGTTTCACGAATGCCAAGCAAATAAGATACGATCAATATAAACATTAATAATAAAACTCAAAGGAAAAGGAACAAAACACAACTTTCTATCACAGTTTAATCTAAGGAACCTGTTTAAACCAGTTTAAACATGATTTCACCCACCAGGGCATTGTGGTATGGCTCGCAGCTACATGCCGGGTTCAATGATAAAGTGGCTCGACTCGCAAACTGTTGGTTCTTTCACCTTGAGAAGCCGAACTGTGTTGTTGATATGGCAGTGTGATCTCAGGTCAATTGAACTCCATGAAAAGCATGCAGACACTATAAGGTGGGTTGGTATTTTGCAGGGATTACCATATTAGAATCACGATTTGAATTTAATACTAATACTAAGCGATTTAAAATTTTTTCTTTTATTTTAACAATTTAAAAGAAGTGCTTTTATTTGTATATTTTTTATTTAAATTGGTAACATTTGATTTTTTAGTTAGCAGTGATAGTGATTAAAAATGAGAATTTTTAATCAAATATTCATGAAATTTTTCATGTGCAATGTGGTTTTTCTGAATCAGCTGTGTTGCATTGATTGAGGCGTTCCTCAAAGGGCTGACGTAGCTTCGTGATGCCCATATTGGCACACATATGACTTTTAGTGACAAAAAACAGTTTCCAGGAAAATGTGATAAAAATCTAATATTCCAAGCGTTGTGTATCGAAATTCGCTCTGAAAATATTTGTGTTAAAACAATTGTACAATAATCGCAGCCATGGTGCGTCAAATATAAAGCTGCGTTTACCTTACAATAATAAGAAAGTTAATACGCTGTTTAATAGATGAAAAGTTGGTACAGTACAAAATTGAAAGTTGGGTATTTTGAAAGTGTTTTCTCAGAAAGGTGTTAGATTATTTATTGATCCTACCACAACTTCAATTTAAATTCGATAAAAATAGGAACTGTTTTGTGTTTAATAGCTTAATATGCAAATCCAAGAAAGTTTTCATGGCATGTTAGTTTATATTAAGCGCTATTTTTATTTATGTTGTTTGTGATTAGATAAACAACCATTGTTCCGGTATAAAGGCAATATTCGATTGAATATTGGTAGTGCGGGTTGGAATTAATGTGGTTGCTTGGGGCGACCTGCCGTTATCGTGCGTAGGCGGTGCTAGCTCGCGGTAATTAAACGTGACATAACTTTGGTTTAATACTTCTTACTCAAAATATTGCTTTGGGAGAAATGGATTTGTACTCACCACTACGCATTCTGAAAAACTTGAATAACCTGTGCAAAAGCAATAATTGAGTTACTGTTTATATTGTTGATGTCTATCAAGGTGTTCCACTGTCACGTTTTAAGCCGGTCAAACTTGATCTGATACCACAGAGTCAGTCTCGTAAACAGCAACTGCAACAGAAAGTTGTAAAAATAAAGTTTATTTGCAAAACGCTCAGTTAAATAAGTATAGCAACATATATCAAACCCATTAACATATATATTTAAAGGTACTGGTACAATTTTACAAGTACCTATTTTGGTGCAGTTATACATACGCAGATACTGATTCAATTGTAGAAATATATATGGACACTGGACCAATTGTATATGTTGTTCTTTAAAAAATTTTCGGAGGGTTATATTAAGAGAGCGCATCTTCATCATGAATATTACATTGTTTTCAAACTATAATCGTGACTTTGTTATTGATATTGCGACAGATAAAATAGAATGTTATTTACCGTTTGGTATTTTAGACAACTCAATATTTCAGTTTACTCTGACTTACCTAATTCTGCGAATTCAATTTTTTACAAGATGGACCTGTTTTAACCCCATGGGTAGCACAGCTGTGTGTTATATTTTTATGTGATTGTCGGTTTCTTTTTTTAACTAAGTTGGGTTAACAAAGCTATTGCAGTGTGCTGAATGTAATAGAAAGGAGTATTATTCAAAATACTTTGAAAGGTCAACCGAAATGGTGATGTTTATAGAAAATAATACATATATAAATAAATAAAAAGTCTAAAAGGTCAACACCACCAAAAGTTAAACACTACATTTAAAATGGCACGAATTAACAAAAACACTATATATTATTCATGGGAGCAATCCATTCCAGGCATTTTGCTGCGTATCTACGTACGGTTTGCGGGTTGAATGTAATTCTTGACCTTTTCGAGGAGCCACAGTTGATCTCTGGTGCCTCCAAGTGGCTGCAAACGTCGTGCGAGCGAGCGGAGTTCGTGATCTTTATTCCACCCCACTTCAATGTGGATGGATGGACCAACACAAGCAGGAGGGTGGTGGGGGATTTCGCCAACGCTTTCAGGTATGTTTGTGTGTGTTCCAGTGAGTTGTTAGTATAATTGGGTCCTTGGTACCACATCTGGAACAGGAATGTGCCTCTAGCTTAGCAATATATGGTGACATTCATAGGAAAGAAGTCCTCTTTTAAGGTGCATCAAGAAAGCAGTCGCATATGTCATAATTGGCAAAGTACTGATTGCAACTATTTTACTAAATATCAGTAATATGAAAGTAGCTTTTATGTAGTTTCAAATTTGTGAAGATGGTCACACAAGTTATATTAGTGTGGTCATAGATTTTACATCTCTAATACTCTGTGATGACAAAAGTCTAGGGTAGTTTAATGCCTGTATTCCAAGTTCCTTTTACATTCTCTAGAATTCAAATTATTTTTAGTATGACTGAGTCGTCAGCTGCACACTAAAACCAGGAATATTGTGCGGTATTTTTTAACCTAACAAATTAAAGGATGAGAATTATAGACAGTGATTGACAATTCACGAAATAATAAACTATTTTTGTAACGTTAACTTGCCCAGCTGCGCGATATTGATTCCTTATAATCCTTTGTTAACTGCTTCTAAAATGCAAGCTGTATTTTTCCGTAGTCCACTGTGATTTTAATCGAAGTGGTTTATTGTATTGTAACCCAACCTACCCCTAATAAGCAGCCTACCCATACTACCTATCCATTATCATCCTATCTTTGGTCCGACATAATTATTTTTAACACCATGGTTTCCCAAAGTTCTCATAATTGAACGTTACAAAAAACTGAGATTGCAGGGAAGGATAACTCGTGTTTTTCCTGCGGTTGTAGAATTTCCAAAAAGCAGGTAATTGTCACAATGGCAGTTACCCAGGTCTGAGTTTCTAAAGATTTCTTTCAGTATGTGGTTCAATTGTGATTATTGTGTTAACGAATTCGATGGGATTATAAAACAACTCCCATTATGACATCACAGATACTTGGAAAGCCAGATTCGTGACAAGAAGCGATACTTAACCGCGCTGCTGCCCTACACTGACATCGAGTGTTGGGAAACCAACAAATTCCTCCAAAATATGACGAGGGTTTATAAAGTGATGGATCAAATAGAAGATCTCTACTTTCATATCCAAGGTTGGTTAACCTTCAATATAAACTTGAATGCAGTGATGGGATTCAAGAGGTTCGCATGGGTTCGGTCGAACACGTTCTTGGAACATCGGAATAATCACCTATTCAATTATTGCTTTTTTTAGAGACAATGCCCTTTTAGGGAACCTGTTGTTAGTAAGTACGATACAAAAGAGAACCTCTTCTTAAAATTTTGAATCCCATCACTGCTTGAAAGTAATACTCATCGATAAATAGGTTAAAATATACAACTTCTTTTGGCAGCACGCAATAAAGATAACGCTTTTTCCAATTCCTTTATTTGGTATTCAGCGGTAACCAAAAAAAATAAATGAATGCGTGACATTATAAAAAGGAAAAATGGACAACTTTAATAAATTGTGAGCCTGTTAATTCCTTGACAATCCACATTTATTTATGTTTTTTGACAATTCCTAAATTATCACTCACTATATAAACTGCTGCTTCCATGAAGCAGAACTCCAAAAGCACAATATAAATCAAAAACTTAAAATTGCTTAGGACAAATCATAGAAATAAAATCAATGAACCAAAAAACTACTGCAGCCGTGCAACACAACTTCTTAACCGCTTGTGTTTAGTTCAGAAATGTTACACCAGTAATGTGGTCATTTAAACAGCATTAGCATAGTGGCTCATGAAAATATACCATATTGATGTGTTTGGTTATTTCAACCAAACCGGTGACTAGTTTCACCACCAGAGTGAGGAATTCTGCCTGTAGCTCAGCTGGGTTTTTTATGTCATTTTTGGGGCAATTTGGTAAATTTCATTTAAAGATTGCTCAAGATATGCAGCCAAAAATTTTGTATTTAATAGTTTGAAATTATTTTTAATTAGAGATCAAGGTATAATATGTTTTCCTACTTGATTTCAATAATATTTGCAGTAAGTGTGTTCTTCGTGCTTTTTAACACTTCCGTAAACCAGTGGTCCCCAACCGCTGGTATGTGGATCGATGGGTAGGGGCCGTACCATCTGCATATTTAACTTCTATTTTACCAATATATTTTCATGTTGCATAGTTTTTTTCTTACACTCAATTGTTTTGCAAATTACTATACTAAAACTAAGTCTAGTTGTGCTGTTCCAAAGTTGCTTGTTAGCATGCTTTTCTGGAAGGATATAATCAAGATTACCCTTATTGGGTCGCAGTAATTATTTTTAATTTTGTTAAACTGAACTTGTAAATGCGTTTAATCCCGACAGAGCGCTCCAAGTCGAATTTCACCGGCCGTCACAAGGTGGAGCACGTGAGCAAAAAGGATTACGCTCGGACGAAGGAGGGGCGGGCATTCCGAGACGCGGTCCAACGATTTTGCGATACTGTCAGTCAACCAATCGAGATTCAGGATGAGAATGCACTGATCACGGGTTTGTTCTGTCGTTTTGATTAAGACTGAAAAAACTTCATTGGCTTGCTCCAGTGTAAACAATTGGACATTTAAAAACAAAAGTTCTCATTGCCGTGTTTTAACTCTAATTGCCTTGTTTTAACTGTCAATCGAGTTTTCTCACTTTTTCAGTCCTTATTTTAAGTTAAAATTTTATCTTAATGACCGGATTTCCGTGGTGTGAAACAAGTGTGTGGCAATTTGTCTCAGCAGCACAGTTAAATATCGCTTCTTGCCATAGACCTGGCTCTCCAAGTATCTGTAATGTCATAATGGGAACTGTGAAATCTTTTCATTCGCACAATAATCACAGTTTAACTACATTTGGAACTTTTACATTTTAAGAAACTGGAGCCTGGCTAACTGACATTCTGACAATTTTGCGGTGCATCTGAAACAAGTGTGTGGCACTTAATAAGTTTAAACAGTACTAATTATTCGCACCGATATTTAATGTCATCTTTTCCCCAGAAGAAGACATTCTGATCGAAACTGATCCAATGTCACTCAAAAGAATCGAACTCGTAGCACCTGAACCCCCAATTTGCCCCGATCATATGATGCAAATTGCCCCTCCGCCGCCGCTGGTCGTTGACCCCGACGAGGAAATTCGGCTCATCAACAATGTCGACACCCCCCCTTTTCTCTATAATGGGGAATTCCCAAGTTACTTGCAAAATAGTTCAGTGTTATTAAGTGTCGGCTCGCTGGAGAATAACTTAGCCTTGTACGACCCAAGTTTAAACGATGAAAACTCGGCGGAAATCGATGTCAATTGTGAACCTTCTTCGATTCAGGACAGCGGTTTCGAAACATCGAGGATCTGAATTTCAAAGTGTCATTGTTCCCATTATTCGGGCTTTTTAAAAGTTGCGTGTCACTCATTTAACTGTGGGCTAGCGGTTTGTTTCTCGAAGACATCAGATAACAGTCTTGAAGACATCAGATAACAGTGTGGGCGATGCATACATGGTCTTAAAACATCAGAAGGTTCCAGAAAAAAGGTCTGTGTACTGTGGAACGCTTCTTGAACTATTGAAATTATTGCGCTCTTCGTCATTTGCGCTGGAACCATCCAAATTGTTAGTAAAGCCTTTGTAACTGTGTTTAAATAATTTGTGTTTCGAAAGCCTTTAGGTAATATGGCAATTGATCGTATTTTTTCCCCTTTTCGAGAGGTTTGAATGGGTTAAAACCTACACAAACTGTTTTTAAACTCGTTGGGACACTGGTAAGATTTCGTGCTTAAAGAGAGACACAAAAGCAATGAACCACAAACGTGTCTAGTTTGAAACACAAGAAAAAGTAGACAAAATCGAGCAAACATGATTTTAATATGCGCTTTTGCGCTTTCGTTGTTCAATCCTTTGTCACAATCTTTGCGTATTCTGTATGTCAAAATAGTCAAATTTTACAAGTTACCCATGACCCCACCCCCCTTTTTTTTCTGGCGTAAATCGGTACAATTTTACTCCTATTTTTTAAAGTTTCATCTACGTACATGATTTTTGTCATCTAAACTTTTACGTCTAGTCATTTCCACGTGTTTATACATATTGTACTGGCCGCCATCTTGCCCATTTACACTTGGCATTTTGCCTTTCCCAGAAGTCCTCTACCGAACAAAGCAGTAAACGAACAAACATTTCCTCAAAAAATGATTTTTAACTCATGTTTTCAATCCAGAAGCCCCTTAAAACAGCATTGATACTGCGTCATTCATATCCATTTGTCCGTCGCTTTTATACAAAGTTCCTGCCCTTTCTCACGCTTCGTATCTCTTCTTCGCCATTGTTGCTATTACTAAAGTTCAAAATACTACTCCAGTCCGTATACATTATAAAGAGCACACCCCATACATTCTATCTCACATAACTCAACTTCCGAAAAAGGAAGTGTTATTGGTTATTGCGGGGTGTCTATTATACTCAGTTTTTTGTTCGCCTTTTTCCATTTTTCTTTATGTTCCCGGTACTCCTTTGCCGTTGCCATTCTTTTGAAGTTCAAAATGTAACTATGACGTAATTGTGTTTACTCTTCGCGCATAATACACGGTGAAGTCACAATACGTAGATATTAATATTATTATGGACAGATGGAATGGACGAATATTGAATGTTGTGTTGATATACATCTCGGATGGAAAAACGTGTTGCAGAAGTCATCTACGATTGTCGTCCAGGGACCACATTAGTCCAGTTGGCCAAGCTATTACAGTGTGATGCTTTTCTTAATCCGGCAGATTTACTTGGATATGATAGGATAGGATATTCATTGTTATCCCCGTGAATGGGAAAACTAAGGCGGTTATCACACGGACAATCGTCAAATCACCTTGCGCCCATCGTCGGGTTACCGGATCTATTGCAGTGTGTTGTATATACTAGCTAGCCACCAGTTTCACACCTGCAACCTTTCGATTGAAAGGCGACGCACTTAACGGCTAAACCAACCGGCCGACTTTTTCGTAGAAAATCCGACAGGTGGTGACACGGAATCGTCCACTGTCTAGTCAGCTCTGTTCTACTTCTTATATATCAATGGGTAATAGCGCCCCTGGAACTAACTGAAAGTTTGGGGATCAAAGCGGACTTCTAACAAATGCCCGTGTTTTGAACTCCCAGTGTTTTCCCATTGATAGTACCTAGTAAAACACGAATATCCCATGGCTTCCTTCCGCAAGGCACTATACGGACTTATCTTAAGCCGATTGATTTTGTCTAATTATTTAAACATAGCTCGCAATTTAGTCGTAATCCATATATTAATGTTTCCAGTTAGCACAGGAAATCTTACAAATGTGTTTAACCCTCCCTGTCGTTTCACCCCCAAGGGTTAAACATAAGAAGGCATATCCTATTTTGATTGCTAAATCGGTTCATATTTAACGTCCACAGACGTTACTCTGATGATCCTGTGCACATGCTACATCCTGTATTTAACTAAGCCACAACGCCAGGTTCTTGCACTAATCCTGTTTGTAAAGGCTGGTTTCGGATTGCAGGTTACTAGGACACGGAGACCGACGCGCCGAAGTCTCATCCTAACCGTATCGTATTCTGGCACTTGGGGAAATCCAAATTAATACATATTCACACACTTATCGTCGAATAACTCCTGGAGTGAATTTACGTGCTAACATAAGATTGACCAATCTATAGATATACTTTAAAATGTAGCCTATATGGTTTAGGAGGTATTCTAGAGATAAACACTAGAACTAAATCATACCCGCTGCAAGAACGAATTATCCACAAAAAGCAAGAAGTTTTCACCATTTTATCTTTCTGGTACAAATTTGTAAATGTGATATATGAGAAAATAGGCAGAATTTTAAGCTGGTGTGTTAAATCATATTTGTATTAAAATTTCTATGTACCACTGTTGTTTACAGGGTGGGGTGCTGAAGGCACGACCACTTAGTCACATCTATTCTTGTTTCAATGAATAGGCACGCCTGCATACCATGAATATTAGAACAATTTCGTCATCCGTTTATCCGACATTCGCTACATTCAGTTTACTCCGCTAATAAATTATTTTAATCATAATAGACTGCGGTGGGAATCGTATTTTCAATACTCCAAGCATCATATCTCCTTTCCATCATAAACCCACGACCTTTTGGTATAAATAACACGACCTTTCCCGTCAGACGCTCATGTGCAATTGATACTTGTGATCCAATTCATTTACATGGGATTCGTGATCGGGAATATGTGGACTGAATGGCGGAGTGTTTTGCCCCAAAACACGGCGGAGGAAATGATAAACGTCCCGCCGATTGTTGGCGCGCTCAAGTCGGGTTTCTGTTTACACTAAACAAGAGAGCTAACACTACATAATCGAAAGCCTGTGATCTGATATGTTATGTTTATGAGAAGATATAAGTTGTTTCAAATCATTGTGCCGTCAGGATTTACCATTTTACTCAAATATGATTTAAGAACGTTCGAACAGTAAAAAAATATATGTACGAAAGTTAGAACAGTAACAAATTATATGTCAGAAAATAAAACGGAAACGACATAATGTAGACTGCGGGTAGAAAGATTGCATTAAGTTGACAGGGCTTGTATTTAGACAGGATTAAATGTATTTCATTTGTTCTTTGCGGCATAGAAAATAATTCAATTGTTTATACAGCGCAGAGAAGCGAATAAAAAACAGATCACAAAAATAGAATCGGAAAAGACAATAAAGTGAAGTCAATGTAACTTTCCCAATTTAATATCAATTCAGACGACGTGGTGTGAAGAGTATAATAATATTTGACATAGGTGTATACATATATTTATAAAATATTTATTATTTCGGAAAGTGTTTTAATGAAATTTGGCGGTGAGGTTTTATTTTCATTAATCTAAGACTTTAAACTTCGCCAAGAAATTCTAATTATTTTATTAACATTTAATGTCTGGTAAGTTCACTCATATGCAGTTATTATAGTTAGATAATTATTGCGCTAAAGACTGAATAAGAGTGAACGTAAAGTATACCAGATGTAAATCAATATTTATGTAGCGCATTTATGGGGTTGCTACTTTTGGTTAGATTGACACATGTGAAAAGTATATTTGAACATAGACTGTTAAAGTTTATTTCAAAAACAATCCAGACATCCCTGGACCAATGGGCCATGCTAAAGGTTTTCTAGAGATATCCGGTCATAGAAACTATATACACTAAAGGTGGATCAATATCTATGAACTTATTGTAAGCGTGCAGCTATATTGCCCTTTATATATAATCCTATATTAGGCCCGGGCATCTTTTTAATTAACATCATCTACCGACACCGTTAGAGTTTTGTTTGTTCCCACCGGGCAGTAATCAATACACCCAAAAACTCCTGCGCTCAATAAGTGACTTGATTTTAATTGTAAAAAAAGGTAGTTCTTATTATAGTTGAAATTTTCCATTTAAAATCAGCGAGAGCGAAACAAAAGGGGGGATATAAAGGAATGACAATATGTTAATGCAATGCGTGTGTGCGGTGGATACGGCATTCAATGCAGAACTATCCGTGCGTTAAATTAAAGTAAGGTTAACTAGGTTCATCTGAAACAGGGCAGTGGTTTTTAATTTGAAATTTAATGCAGGGTACGTGTGCTTTAATGCGCAGTCATTTTATGTTTAGTGGTTTAAAGCTTTGTTAACGAAAGAGGCAACAATAAAGTTAAGGCCACAAATAGCGTAAGACCAAGACAAAAATGCACCGCAAGTTAAATTGGATCTGTTAGAGCAAATCTAGAGATGTCGATGGTGCCTATAGCCTGGGCCTGTATAAAGTAGTATTGAATAGGAAACATGAAAATATGAAACATGAATATCTTATCATATAATATGTGAAAGGGAGTTTTTGCAATGGATCTCATGTACCCGTATTTCGCATTGAGGTATAGTACACTTTGCTGGTAAATTCGTGTCAGCGATAGGTTTTTATCAAGGTAATTAATAAAAATGACTAACCGCTATGGTGGAAAACTAACAAGCAAAACAAGTAGTAAATTTATTCTAAAGTTTAAGTTTTTCTCAATTTAACGTGTTAACAATTGTAGTTTTTTCTTTGTGACCACTTTTATGAACAAACTGACATAAACCAGGCAGGTTTTGGTTATGTAATATACTACAATTTGTGCTTTTGTGCGGCAATTTTCGATTGGTTGTGTTAATCGGTAAGGCACAAATAACGGTTACTTTCTCGATTCAGTCGTTTTAAATGGATTCGCCAAACTTAGTTATTATTAAATATACAATACAAAAAAAAATGCGGCGAAAACTAGAATATACGATTTTGTGTTCTGGCAACGAGTTCCCAAAAGACTGTTAGATTAACTTCGTTAACCCTGGATATCGGATTCCAATGAGTCGTTAAAATTGATGAAACAATCGATAGATGTGAATACTGGATTAGTTAGAGTGCGAGGAAAATTAGAAATTTGTTGGATACCTTACATTTACATAGAAACTGGGGTATGTCGGGTAGAATACATCGTGTTTTAAAATATAGATCCGGCTTAGATCATTCAACACGGTTAAAATTATAACCAAATCGTGCAGTAGTCGCGTTTTCAGCTATTCAAATCAAAGTTTTGATTAGGCTTATAATGTCGCCAAACGCGACTTAAACCATACAGGCTACCAGTTGCGGGTTTGGCATTGAAATCTCAGCGGTTTGGAAAGTCAGGTTCGACCTTTGTTCGCTTGTTACAGCAGCTTGGAGACTAATCAGGCCTCAATTGGTTGAAGTACTGTTCAAGATGCTTGAGACTAAAGCGGGGAGTTTAATTCGAGGTTCCCAGCTTAGTAGAAATGTAGCGAGGCTTAATCTTTCGTTGAAAATGCTTGAAGAGATTTCCCCGGTAACATTTATGTGAGAGAGCCAAACTGTTGGCGTGGATTATAAGGGTTGTGTGCTCATTATGGACTAAATATGGTTAGTGTTTAAATACAAACGGACCGATATATGTTCGACAAGTAGTGTGCTTACCCAAGTTGAATCGTATACAAATACATATTTGACTTGGCTTAGCTAAACAGGTGATGTGCTTATCTGGTTTATCATGTATATTGAAGCAAAGTGGCTTAGTCGGGTTAGGTCAATAATTGCGTTTTAACGGAGACCTCTGTCGGGCTGTAAGTGTTTCACAAAATAAGAGTAATTTTACAAAATAACAGTTGTGTTAGTAAAGATTAATTCAATACTAAGTTGTGACAGTGAGGTGACAATAGGGGTTGTAATATACATTGTGACGTCGGTTAAAAGTTCGATACAGGAATTGTTGGAAGTCTTAGAATTGTTAAAACAACACAATTTTGCTCAGGCGTACGACTCTGATTGTTTGTTTAGGATTTCTATTCATAAGTATTGTGACGTAGCCTAAAGCTATTTTATTGGTTTCGGATTAAGATTTGTTTGAGGTTTAAATTTAAGCAAACTTGTGTAGGCTTTATTGCGTATACAAGTTCATTCGTGTGATCCTATACTGCCGTTGGGGGTTGTATAACTGCAATGAACGTTTGTATATTTGAGCCGCTTGTTCCAAATAGGATTATAAAATTTTTAATGGGCGTTGTGAATTGATGGGATTATTGTGCTGCAAAGATATTGTGTGGTAATTGTTAAAACAAGACATATATAGATAGGGAATATATAATTCGCGCTTACAGCATTTTTCATTCAAGAACGGTTTGTTCTTGAAATAAAGTACCAGTCGTTTTAAAAATAGAATTCGTCGAAATCGTAGACCATGTAACTAAAAAATTGAAAATTCAGTAAAACTTTAATTATGAGTACACAGCTTACATTTAAGTGTGTACTAAATCGCACACCGCAGAAACCAATAAGAATTAAGTGGTTTTAGGAGCCATGTAGCTGAATATTGAAATAATAAATATAATTTGTCAACTTAATTATTTAGAAACAGGTGTTTAAGTGGAAAATTTCAAGATTTTGTCCAGGAGAAAACTATTTTGTTTGTCAGGAAAACCGAGACCAAGGCGTATATAAACAAGATCGTTAAAACTGCAAACACATATAGGTCGGAGCTTATCGATAAGGCATGTCATTGTGCTATTAAATGGTAGTCTATGAAAGGCATACGGTAGGCTATATCCTTTAGTTTAAATATAAAAAATGTAGTTTTTTTATACTGTGTACATTTCAAAAGTGATCATATTGGGAATAGGATAGTTATTTTAATATAAGTATGCAACAGTGGACGGTATATGACACGGAAAATTGTCAGATTACCTCATATCCATACCATGGGTTGAATGAGCTATTGTAATGTGTTGTATATGTTGATAAAAATAGTTCTAGATGTATCTATTAAACAACCGAGGTAGTACTTTAACAAAGGACACATTTACTAGATTGTGGCTGGTTTCGAGCCTACACTATTATCACATGAGTTATCAGGTCAAAAAATATTGATTAGGTTAAAAAAAACTTGATAAATGGGCCCTGGTTTAGGAAAATATATTCAGAATGTGTTGATAACGCATCATTAAGTTTGTATATCCAGTATGAATTTAAACTTGTCAAAGTAGATTTTCTTATCAATTGCTTTTGTTATCAAAGCGAAGTGGTTAATTTAGCAGCGCCGGTAATTTTTCGTAATTTAGCGATGATGCAGTTATTGGAAAAGTTACCGGGAATCACTGTGGAGAGATACACACTGATGGAAAGAAGTTACACTTTCCATGCTGGCGATTCCAACAAGAGGCCAGTCCCCCCGCAGCAAGCTAAACACAAACTGCGCGTCAACTCGGCAACAAGGGGAAAGCTGCGGGAAGATCGACGGCAAATCGACGTCGAGGTCCCGGGGAGAATGAAACAAACCCCCGGGTACAGCCAGCGACCCGTCAGTAACACAAAGCGACGGACGGAATTTGAAGTCTACGGAAACAAACTGCATCAACCTGGTAGAGTAAAAGACGAGAACGACAATTACAAACCCGAACTGCAGATGCCGAAGTCGATTTTAAAGCGACCAGGATCCGGGGTCAGTGTAAGGTCAAACCGATCAATCGGAGTCTTATCCCTCGATTCCGGGATGGCAAAGCTCGCGGCATCCCTCTTCCGTAAAAACAATGACGTCAACAAACCCGATGACGTCACAAATCACGTCATAAAAGCTAACGAGCGACAAGCAAGAGCTTCAAAGGGGAATTTTCACGATACCCCTAATCTACCAACATTAGCGAATAAATCCAATGAGAAACCCCCATCCGGTTATTCCCCTCGGCCCATTGCGGCGTCACCGAGCAAAAGCGTCAGCTTCAAGCTTGAACCGGAACACAAAGATGCAATTATGACGAAACGAGGCGGCGCAAGGTGGGGCGTGGCATTTTCGTCCAATCAGGACAGAAAGACTTACAACACGGCTGATAGGTAGGATAACGTTATTTTTACTAACCATTTCAACTCAATTTACTAATCATAACACCACCCCCCTAATTATATATCACTTAACCCTAGATCTAACCCTACAATTATTCTCGACCAGAAAAGTAAATAAAACCCCAGACCAAACTGTCTTATCTTCTTTGTATTTTTTATCTTTTTCGCGAGTTGTTATATTAATATGTATTTTTATCAAGTCTGTTGGCTACGACGTTATGTGGGGTTTGTCACTATAACGGCGTGTTTTTATGGAATGTTTCAAATTGAGTAAGTCGGGCTAACCATTCGGCCTCACGACCGCTTTTGACAATTTTCGTCGTTTCGTGCACTTGGATTTATTTCATTTCTGTTTCGTTATTGTGTAAAAAAAGGTGGATAAGTACATCGCTGTTTAGCCCAAATGTTATATATTCGAAACTGGTCGTGGTGGATTGTATTAAAACTAAAAGAAAGTCTTAATGTGATACAACACATTGTAATCTGGTAACTACAACGCATTATAGCCGGTAACTTGACGGTGGGCTCGAGGTAATTTGGCAATTGCAAGAGTGATAGCACCAATTGCGTTCAGTTACTGGGATAAAACAGGATTATTGCATAAATTTTAACAAACAAATTGACCGAACAAAGTCGTCGTTTGCAAAGTTCAGAATGACATTTTATATGGCGCCCTTTCTATTTAATCGTGCAGACTGCTCTGGCTTTTGACAGGTATTTATATACATGATGAGCTAATGGTCCGCTTTTGAGACACCGCACATATTTTAAACAAAGCTGGTAGATTTGTTGATTTTCGAAAAAAATCAGGAGCAATACATTTTCAGTCTTGAGAAATTATTAAAGCTTATATTAAAAAAATAATTATTAAAAACCGAAATCGAAATAAAATTTAAGTCATAACCGAAAAGAAAACTTGAATCAGAAACTGCACCCGATAACCTGATAGTTTAAACATGCTTGACCTCTGACCCATATACATTAAGTTATGATATAAACTATACGGTCAAACCCATTGACCGCCCGAGCCTCGGGGTTGAACATGAATTACTTATTTGGGCAAAGTTAAGGCGACACTTTAACCCGCGTCTTACAGTTCTTTTATAACGCAAACTGACTAAGCCTGTGGTCAGGTCAAATCGATTTGTATTGGTCATGATCTTCCTACGGTTTTGTATGATTTTAAAGCGGCAACTACTTTTTTTCGTACATGATTTCCTATAAACGCATTTACGATGCTCTGGTTGCTTAGTAATCGAGTTATAATGCGTAGCCTGTGTACAGGCATGTTCGCAATAGCACAGAGGCAGTGTAGCCTTGGCGGCCTCGCAACATATTTGGACGTCGGACACTTGGCTGGAAAGTGACCAGATTAAAACCAGTTGGTCAAGCAAAAACTGTCTTTTTTTACCTACCGTCTGAAGCAATATGTCTACCGCACAACACACTGATTTTATCTATGCCAACCCTTCTATGCCCGCAGACATGTATTATTCTGGTTTTACCACGCCTTATGCGTTTTCCGATCGACTCGATAAACATACGTTTTACCTGTTCAACTTAACCAGAAAAATTCCCCGGAACACTTCACGGAGGTATTTTTAAAACGTGAATTAATGAATTAACTGTGTTAACTTATCGTTCGAACTTCAATTATACGGAGCACTTATACTTTACAAAGTTTGAGAAGTTTTAACACGAATACCTTGAGTGTCCCATATTTTATAAACCTTACAAGAAAGTGTAAAAAATAGATCGTAAATAACAAAGTCATCTTCTGCTTGCGAGAACTTTGATGATTACCTATGTGAGAACGTTCCATTACGTAATCGCCAGTGGTCAAACGATGATCTATGTAATAACGCCCTTTGCGTTCACCATTCACTGGAATAAACATGAATATTTTATTCAATATTCGACTTCCAACACGTGGTACTACTGATTACTCCGGGCTAAAATAGTAGGTTTATTACATTTCTAAGTCGTAAAATTAAATTCCTCGCGTTTTTACCATCGCCGATTTTCCAATATATTTGTTTCGTTCGTTAATTGGCCGATTTTTACATTTTTTGGTTAAACCTTGTATTTAAGTCACTTAATTAGCGGTGGAAGAAGGAAGCCAGTGTGTAATAAATTGTGCTGAACTCTACAGAAGCTAGGTGCAAGCTAATAATCAGAGACGCAATAACTACTGGAATAAGCCGCAACAATCTTAATATATTCTGTTATGCTTCTTTTATGAGGCACAGATTCTACCAATTGATTCGTTTAAAACGAACGTGCCAGGCGTTATGACCAAATGGGCTTGTTTTACCCAATTTTGATTATTCGTTCCGGTTATTCTTACCAACTGCTTAATTTTCTACAGGGTGTTTCAACCAAGCGACGGTCGAGCTTCTCGAACCTTGGATAGAAAGCTACATTACGGCCAGGTAAATGACTTCTTGTATTACTTCATAGAACTAAATACAATTTTACATGACATAGTTTTATAAATAGGGAAAATGTCAGTCCGACGAAAATTGTCAGAAAAGTGTAAAATGTTAAAAAATGTAAAGTTTTTGGTCTAAATAAAGTCTTATAGAATTGTATCCTGAGCAGAGTAAAACACCTTTTTTATTCCAGCATAAGCTCGAACGCGCACCAACCGAATCTCACCCCTCTACCGCACTTTTGCGCCCACGTGCGGATGGTGGAATTACAGGAATTTCTGGGATTCACTTAATGGCAGACCCATACCGTCGCTATTTGATGGCGCGAGCTGTCGATCAATCTGAAAAATACCGAGAGAAAACCAAAACTGGCGAAGAACATGGAAGAAAGTCGCTTCAATCGGACATCAACTCGAATTCTCATTTCGGCGGGGATTCGCGGTTCGGAAATCGGCGGAACTTTCACCAAGCGCTACCTTCACTGAAACAGGGCAGATAGCACAAGATTCGGTCGATAAAATCGCTTACTGTGGAATGGAAGTTTTAATACATGGGATGTGTTATAGGATCACCTTTGTTTATGTTTTTTTTTATATACATGTATTCAATAAATATTGCGTTTTAATTGTGAGAATATTGCCAAATAATACAACCCAGGCCAACTTCGCTTTAGGAACGGATAAGTACGACGGCGTTAGCCGACTAAGGTGCATATTTACCGCATTATCTTGCGGAGCAACGAAGCTTTACGCTTTAATCAATAGGAGCGTCAACGATAGGATAGGATATTCATCTTTATCCCCGTAAATGAGAAAACCAAGGGGGTTAACACACGGGCAATTGTCAGATCACCTCGCGCCCATCGTCGGGTTACCGAAGCTATTGCAGTGTGTCGTGTATGATTCACACATTCTTTCAATTAGGTATAACCCATTAATCCGCTGGGTTCATGCAATGTCCGTAAAGTGCCTTGCCCAAGGACACAACCGACTAGCTAGCGACTAGTTTCGCACCTGCAACCTTTCGATTAAAAGGCGACGCACTTAACCGTTAGACTAACGGGCCGGACTAAAACGATGGTCGTGGGAGCCAACTTAGCCGCATGGACGTATACCCGCTCAAGGCTTAGTTTAATGGTTGTTTCGGAACTAAATCAGCGACTCGATCACACACAACACAAAACTCCAGTAACCCCGCGGTGAGCGCAATGTAATCGGAGGATCACCTTTGTAATAATTCACCCTCTGTTTCACTACTTACGTAGATTAACTATAAACGTCGTGTATCTGGCAGGTTGCAGCATCAGTCTTAGTGGTCAACTTTTTGTGTTGTATTAGACGCAGTGGTTTAATGGGCGGAACAAAGTTTCATCAATGCTCCAAACACTTACAACACACTGAAACAACCCCAGTATCCTAACTGTAAAAAATGTAGTAATCCGATGATTACCAAAGTTATATTGTATTTTATATATCACAAAAATACAGTATATTCCATCTCACGATAACCGACAAGGAGAATTCAAGGAAAGAAAACGGCTTTACGAAAAATGAAATGTATTTTAATATATCAAAACAAATATGATTGAAATAACCACTGGAGGCAATATTGAGAGGAATTTATAGATATCATAAATTAGTGACGAGGTTCAGTTTGTTGTCTGTGAAAAACGAGTGGCGGGGTTTTCCCTTTTTAGTGAAGTAAGTGGTGATTGGTTCGTTTGAAACTTCATCATCGTCATCCGGCCAATGAACAGGAGCGGCCTCAGTTTCAAGTAATTTACTCGCTGGAAAAGGGATCATTTAGACTTGTTCATCGGCCGGTTGGTCTAGTGGTTAAGTGTGTCGCCTTTCAATCAAAAGGTTGCAGGTGCGAAACTGGTCGCTAGCTAGTCGATTGTGTCCTTGGGCAAGGCACTTTACGGACATTGCCTGAACCCAGCGGATAAATGGGTTCTACTAAATTGAAGGAACGTGTCTATCATATACAACACACTGCAATAGCTCCGGTAACCCGACGATGGGCGCGAGGTGATCTGACGATTGCCCGTGTGTTAACCCCCTTGGTTTTCCCATTCACAGGGATAAAGGATGAAAATGCAATATCCAATTTTATCCAATCCTTGTTGTTTGGCACACCACGTATACCTTATCTCACTGATTATTCTATCCTATTCATTTAAAACAATAGTTCAATAAGCAAAACAGTAAAACCGTCAACGTTGCAGTTATAATTTAATAATACCTTTAAAGTTAAAGAAAAATGCAGGTTTAAAGAACTTATGACTGTTTAATTTACCACAGATTAAAATAATTGTTTAATTAACCAAAATATGATTAAAATAACAAGGAATAAAACACAACTCAGGTCACCTGTTGACCAACTGAAGCGAACAAAATTGGGAAACCCGAAAATACGATCAACATTTTTTCGAAGCCATGCTTTAGTTACTGGATCTATAGAAGGAAGCACATTAGTTAGACATATGCACATTTATGGTTGTTGTCTATTGCAAAAAAACATGGGTTTGACCCCACCAACCTAGATTTCGGAGACAATAGGACTTTAGGTGTTTATTCCTGAGTTGGTTAGGGTGTTTATTCCTAAGATGCTATTCTTTCCACCAATTTTTTACTGTTTGTTATATGTACTAATTATGCTTTTATAATACACAGGCAATAACATAGATAGACAGAGCTTGTTGTTGTACAACAAGGTTAAGTTAAAGTTAGTTAACATTTCTACAAATATAGTTAAAAAAGTTAAAAATATAGCTCTGGGCACTGGAAAAAAAATCACTAAATTCTGTTGAACCAAAGAGGCTTTGTGATTAAATTAGCTCTTTCCGTCCCAACTCGCCATATATGGCGAGTTGGTGGGAAAACATGGTATCCCGCCTGTACATAAATGGATGCAAATCTAAAAAACGATTTCTCCGCAATGCGTAATGGTAGAGACATCAGCTATGGCTCATTCGATCAAGGAAACCCCTAGTATTTTATTCTCTGTAATTTTCGTGGAGAAATATTAAAAATGCGAGGAGTGATAGCCTGTTTTTTTCAAGGCTTCGCCTCTTATTTCTATCGATTTTACACGAATTTACAAGTGACTAACTCAGCCAATAGGAGTCGCATTAACTTGCGGAGAAGCTCTTTTTGTCAAGCAAGTCTTTCTTTACATTCTCTGTGAATTTCGTGCCGTTGAGAAAAAAAGGAGAGCGTTGGTGACGTTTTCGCAGCAGGCGTTTATGCTTCGTGTTCACCAAAGCATGAATCCAGCTGGGCCTGCTGAGCGCACGATAAAGAAAAAGGCGGCGAGACTAGCTAGTTCGGTGTGCCCTGCTTTGAAGAATATTGGATATAGTATTTGTGTTTGTTTGCTTTTGTATGCCGA
>CH002903.1:346133-357087 GCA_000149265.1 Ciona savignyi | reverse complement strand
CAATACCATGTCATCTGTACCAAATTACATTGGCGCTGCCTACTGCTATGACACACATGACACAAATATGACACACTATTACACACTGACACACACTAATCACTATGACACACTGACACACACTATGTAGCACATATACAGGTCTGGTTTGTGGATGTAAATTTAATATTTTGTTTTCTTAATAGTTTATATGAAACACAAGAACGATTTACAAAATGGTAAAAACAAAATTGTAACAGAAAATTTGGTCAAAAAATTGTCCAAAAACGTTTTGTTAAGTGTCCGAAAAACATGCTTTCTTTGTCTTAACTCTCTACGGAAATAGTGTTCTCGATGACCAGTACAGGTTTTGGGTGGGCCATAAAGCATAAAGCACTTTCCTAATACATTAGGTGCACAGGCTTATAAGACACTGTTTTTAAGAAAGAGAGATTCAAAGTGGGCCTTACAGTATGTAAAGTTAAAAAAACAAGAAGTACAAACCTAAAACTGGACCACGTCCAGCTTCATCAATACCCAGACAACACGGTTCGGATTTTAATAATTCCGATAATTCTGACCAGAACTTGTAATTTTCATCAGATTTGTTTAAAAATGGGTCAATATCCATCCTTTCCTAATAACCTAAATATTGTTTAAAAATAAAACGACTATGATTGAATTGTAAAATTTTAAGATTGTCGTGACGGTATGAATTACAGCAGTTTACAAACAAGCAGCTTCAGAATTGCCATTAAGTTAACACAAAGATTGAACAATGTACAGAGTAGCCTACAGGATGAACCCAAATGCAACCGAAAATTAATGTGTAGAAAAATTTCAAACTTTGCAAGAAAAACGAAGTAAGTAAACGATTCCAGCCAAATAGGAAATAAATTTAAGCTACACAAGACAAAGTTCAATATTGTCCTCCATAACTTCCTTGGTTGGCATAGCTACCATACCCGCTATCATAGCTTCCATCCTCATAACCAGTGTTGCCATAAGCAGCAGTGTCGTCATAACCACCGTTATCGGCACCATAGCTTTCACTATCTTCATAACCACCCTGGTTACCATAGCCACCGTAACCTTGGTTTCCGTTACCCCCGTAACTGCTTCCATAACCACCACCGTTACCATAACCACCACCGCTACCATAGCCACCTCCACCGCCACCTCTTTTGCTATACCCTCCTCCCCTACCCCCATAACCTCCACCGCCACCACCCCTACTCCCATATCCACTACTTGAGCCACCCCTACCGTACCCACCCCCATATGGACCACTAGATCTTTGTCCATATTGACCCCTCATTGGACGGTAATTCCCATGACCCTGTCCTTCGTAACCACCATAACCACCATATTGGTAATCCCCCTTTCCAGTTCCACCCCTGCTGCCTGACCATCGTTGCTTGGTTTCCAGTTCTTGTTTCGAACGTTCCATCTCCTGCTTTGAAAGAGCTTTCTTCACTTGGCATTTAAACCCAGCAATATCGTGATGCCTTCGTGCCACTAACTTATCAACAATGTCAAAGTCTTCAAAGGTTACAAACGCAAAGCCCTTTGGACGCTGTGTATCCCGTTCCAATGGTATTTCCACCGACTGTATAAGTGACCTCTTTGAAAAACTATCGAAGTATTCCCTCAAGGTCTGCTCATCGCAACCCTCTTTAACACCTCCAACAAATATCTTCTTTACCTGAGTATGAGCACCTGGTTTGGACGACTCTTCTCGGGAAACGGCCCGTTTCACGTCGATTTTTCTTGTATCAAGAACATGAGGTCGTTCATCCATACACGCATCTGCTTCCACCTCGGTTTCAAAGGTAACGAACCCAAATCCTTTCGAGCGGTCGGTTCCCTGTTCTCTGATCACCACGCAATCGGTAATATTTCCGTACTTTGCAAAATATTCCCGCATTCCATCATCGGTGGTATCGTGGTTTAGGCCACCAACAAATAACTTTCTAGACTGTTCTTCCTCGGAGCCAGACCCGTACGGCATTTTGGATTAATTTTCAGTAGAACACGTAGCCTGAATTTGTACAAACTTTAATTAATAGTTAGTTAAATAAAACGTATCAACACAATCAAAATAAGTTTCAATTCTTGCGCAAAATGTGCCTTGCGCATGGTTGATCTCATAGATAACATAAACTTTTGCTTTATTTAATTTTCGGAACTGTAAACGCGTTTGTACCATTGTGTAGCCAAATAGTTACGCGGTGGATACATATACGACATTTTATCGTGGTGCACGGGGCGTAAAAAAACTGGAGATCTTCTGCCCGCACATTAACTAGGACTAAGATAGTATAATCATCATGTTTTTCACCTGGATGGGAAAACAATTGCGCGGCCATAGCCTGCTGTCAATTCGTTTGGACAAGGCACTAAAAATGTGCGTCCGACTGATTGTACCTTTGTAGGCATTTTAAAGATTACATAACCAAAACTAAACGTTACAAGGTCTAAAAAAAATAACAAATACTTTATGTAAATTCCAAGATACTTGACTTGACATGTTAAAGACTTTGAACTTGACCTAATTTCAAATGACCTAGTAACTTCTACCAAATTGAAGGAACGTTTATATTATATACAACACATTGCAATAGCTCCGGTAACTCGACGGTGGGCGCGAGGTGATTTGACGATTGTCCGTGTGTTAACCCTCTTGGTTTTCCCATTCAGGGGGATAAACATAAATATCTTATATCCTTTATCGCCAACACAATACTACTTGTACTGTAAAGATCATTTTAGAGCAGCACCGGCGGTCTGAGGGCCCAATCACTAATGTTATCAAGATAAAAAAGTAAGTTTTCCTTTCACAAGTTCTTTAATAAAAGCATTCTTAAAAGTGATCAACATTTGCATTTACTAGTTATTAAAACAAAAGTAAAATTCTGTTAAGTTCAAAAATCACTTTTTAATTTACATCTTAAGAAGACGTTTCGGAAAATAATTATTCATTTTCAATAATTGAAAACAGGGCGGTATTTTCCAAAGTCATCTCGCTTTTAATTGGTTTTAAAATATTGCACTAAAAAACGTAAAAACTTTAAAATCTCCCAAGAAAAAGGCACAACAAACAGCTTAAACCAAGAAACCACTAAATTCCCGGGACCAGGGAAACAACGTTCTGGTAAAATCCGGTCCAAGAAATGAATCGGTAAACTGAGTAGATGACTGCGCTTAGAAGAACTCCTTTTACAGCAATCTTTAAGGCTTGCTTTACCCGTGAAGGTTTGGGCAATCTGCAATAAAGGCATTTATATGGCTTGATCGGATGTTTCATTTTAAAACTGGTGAAAGGAGGATAAAACTCCGGCGTTTATCCCAGTGTAAGGGAACGTAGGTGGCTCAACAGCATGGTATTCGTCAAAATCCACGCACTGTGAGCCGGGTTACTGGTGCTATCGCAATGTTGAGTGTCAGATTATTTTTAACTAAGACTATATACGAAAAAAACAAGGGAAAGTGTGGCATTATAACACAGCCCACCATCCAGAATAATCTGCTCCTTTCTACTAACACAAAATAACGGTTAACTTACTTTTGAATTTCTTCCATCTGTTCGTCAGTTATGTCCTGTTGGAAAAGCTTCTGAATGCCTCCAGTGTGGCCGATTCCTACCACTCCTACAATGACCGCAGGTACTACAGCTGGGATGGGAAATTGTATGGTAAACACTAGGAATAAGCTATTTGGAATATAAAAGTGGGACTAGAGGAAAAATGTAGCAGGGTCGCAGAGATCAAGGCCCGGTCAAATAGTTTGATGGGTAAGTACGTCGCCTATCAGCCGAAATAATTGTACAAGTATAAATAATCAGGTATTTAAAAATAACACCCATGTGTCAGTAGACAAGTGGTTAGAACAAACTGTAATAAACATAAAACACGGGAAAGACTTACACTCATCCGGCAAAGTAACTTTCATTTTCATCGTATGCTGAAGATATCCTGTGAGAAAAATATCTCGTTCCGCCACCAAGGCATTCGCCATGTGGGGGAATTCCCCAACCATCTCGGCCATGAGCTGTTCGAACATGTCGCGTTCCTTAAGCTTCTCCACATCTTCCGCACTGAAAGTGGTCAATGTGGTGTTACTAACAAGATACGGGCAAATGATGAGTTTACAGTCTGGACTTAATAGAGTTCTACAGGTTTGGTGACAATGGTCTGACAACTTAGCTTGGAGGGGTAGTGCGACGCCTTTCGACATAGTGGTTGGTTCAAAACTGGTCAATAACTATTTGGTTAGGTCTTTGAGTAAGGTACTTAACACTTTAACAGACATTGCCTGAACCCAGCAGATTAATGGGTTCTACTAAATTGAAGGAACATGTGAATCATACACAACACACTGCAATTGCTCTGGTAACCTGACGGTGGCCGTTAGGTGATCTGAGGATTGCCTATGTGTTAACACCCCTTGCGTTTTGCTTTACCCATTCACGAATATAAACATAAATATCCTTTCCAAATATAAATATATCGGGTGTTGCTCAAACCCAGTGGATAAATAGGTCAGATAAAACTAAATGTCACTGATATGCACACTACAACACCCTATTATAGCTCCGGCAACTTGACTCTGAATACAAAGTGATCTGAGGACTACACGACTTATAACACGGTTTAATGCCCTGTATTGCTCATAATAGCCATAAACTAATAAAACCAAAAGTATGGTATCTTTAAAGAATATTACACCATAATAAAACTTGAGTGTGCTGAGTTGAACAATTTTTCCACAACCTTAGGCTACCTGATTGGTTTAAACTCTTGTAGCAACAGAAACGCAAATTTCATTTTCTGCCAGACTGACAGTGAAGCCAGCATTCTTTGCATTGTGATTTCTATGGGCCTATCTCCGAGTAACAGCGAACAACCTGGTACTCTGCACAATAGAAATATAATTTGATTAAGGTAGACAATTTAAAGTAGAATGAAAAGAATGATGTATTGTATATACAACATCAAAGGGCACCATATGTGTATTGATCGTATGAAACTATTTTTTAATTCACAGTAGAACCCCAAAAATCATAAATATACAGCTATACTTAAAGACCCAATACTGCATATTTTCCTTCTCTTATCCCCTGTAAGTTCATATCTACATAGAAACGCTTAGCTTACGTTTTAAGTTCACTTAGAGCTGCACGGAATTCGGAACCAGGAGCCATACCAAGCTGTTTGGTTATGTGGGATGACATTTGCAACATCATGTACAGCACAAGACCCGATACCAATCCTTTCTGTGAAGTAGATTGTGTAATTAAAAGCACAATATACAATAGGGGCTGCTTATTATGACCATGGATAATATGACCAGCTGCTTATTATGACCAATTTGGTACGGTCTGGAATTCCTCTATTTAAAATTCTGTTTTATATAACCAAATTTTGGATAATATGACCAACATTTTCTCCATCTATCTTATTACAGTTTACAGTACAGTATTTTTTCCTCCACAGATTTCGTCTTTTTAACTAACATGCTTTCTGTATGCATACATGCCACGTGGGCGCACTGTACTGCGTCTTTATGACAAAACAGTCACATCGCTATTACGTAGATTACTAACACAGTCGTACTGCTACCATCACTTGTACTGTTACAGTACTGTACTTTGCTTACTGCCAACGTCACATTGTTACTTCGGTTAAACAATAAATTTGAAGGTATTTGGACTTCATGTAACTTACGGCGTTGATTCAGGAGCGGTTATGCGATTTTGGATATTATGACCAAAATGGTCTGGTCCCAAGGTGTTCATGTTAAGCGGCGCCTACTGTATCTCTTATAAACAATCATGCTGATAACTAACTCATCCAAAAAAGTGGCATAGAGTGTAGGGCAATGAAAAATTCTGCTACCAATGGGGATTTTAACAATCGAACACATAACTATAATGCAACTAACTGAAAGTCAAATCTTAGTCAAGAGAAAGATGGTATTGTTTCGTTTTAAAGTTAAATCAATTATTTGGCTTCAGGCAATTTTATAATGTTGGTTGTTGGTATGTAAACCATTGCATGTGTTTGGGCTTAAATTAATTTGCAGGTATACTTTACATTTTGGTAAGGAGATCCGTGATATAACATGACTGATAACCTCAAATAAACTGTTTTGACAACCCACCTGTTTAACACACTTGGAAAGTCGTTCCATTGCTCCCTCTTCTGACATTTTCTTCAGATAATCCTCATCATGGGAAAGCACCTGAACTCTCGACGCGCATAGCTCCACGACTACAGCATCCGGCTGAACCAGGGATATCACCTGCCGTACAATGTGCGGAAACTTTTAAGTTTAAATTACTTTGTTTATATCTATTTATTATCGATTCATTTTAATATTTTTTATGTGTATTTAACAAATAAATATGATTGAATAAGTTTAGTGATTTTTTTCGGTGAACCAAAATTTTAATGTGCTGCAAATCCTCTAAAAATAGGTGGGTGGGCAATAAAGACAACTAAAATTATGTCCAACAAAATTTTTTGGCCCTAAAACACTACACATAACAACAAGTGTTGTTTTATTTACCTATAAATACAAAAAAGAAATATTTTGACAAAAAAGACCTTACCTTTCTCACGTCTTCACAACTTTCAGTGCTGAAATGTGCGGTTCCAATAAGATAAACCTTTTCACCATTGGGCCCATCCAATTCTGTGACTGTTTTCGGCAAATCAAGATCGCTTGTTTTTCGCAGTTGTCTCCGTATACTGGCAGCATGTCTCAAAGCTACAGCTAGGTGTAAGAGAGATTTTGAACATTCATGACATCATGTCTAATGTTGACTTCCACACTATAAACATACTATTGTCCTGTTCATTAATTATAAATCAAACATAACCTAATACTTAGTAAGTACTAACCAGTTTAAGTATTAAAAAATAGAAAAATCATTGACAATAACATTGGAAAAATAGGACAGGTCACACACACAACCGACCAACTAGACATGTCATACACTCACTGGTAAGGTGTATAAAATATTTTTTGAACACAAAATGCATCTTTTTTTTTTTTTTTTTTCAGTTGAGATGGATATATGTTTTTGATGATATTTTGATAATTAATAAGTTTTGTAAAAACAGATATCAAATTGTACGATTTGGGCCTACCAATAAGTATAATATATTCGATCGATACACCAACTGCCAAACGATAACGTTGATTCAAAACGGACCACTCACTCACTGCATAACGTCAGATTTTTTGTCTTACCGCCATATATCACTCGCATCTTCGCGCAAAGTGTAGACGTGTTTCTTTATGATAATGCGTGCAAATGCGATGTTGCCCGTGAGCCCATCGGTAACAACAGAAGAAATGGGTAAGTATTTCTTCATTAAATCTCGTCTAGTCGGCGGTTAGCGCAAGACAAAACATGAATAAATTTCATAAACTTAACATGTTGAGTTTATTCAACGATGTATTAATTCCAATGGTAAGTATTTAATTTTGTTTCCAAATCTGGATTTTGGTTCAATCGTTTTACAGCGCATGGTACCTAACCGCTTTAGTTTATTTTTACGTCCGTGTTTAAATAATGAATTTATAAGTAGCCGAAACGTCTACAAATAAAGTAGACACAAAAAAACTACAAAAGAATAAGGTTATCATCACAGAATTCTGCAGCAGAAACCAGATACGAAAAAAAAACAAGTTCAACGCTATGCCACGTCTTTATTCACGTTCACTTTCTGCATATAACAATTCACTTTATTTTGGCATGAATCCACGATTCCTTTGTCATTTATTGGCAAAGTATGCAACAGCTGCCATTGTAATGAAACACAGTAAATGCGTGTCGTGTTATACCTTCTCCGAGTGCAATTAATATTGAGAACCAGAAACAAAAACGTTCTTACGAGTGGCAACAGTTTTAGTGCACTTAGGAATAATTAAATTCGTAAAAACGCTGCATTGGTTCTAGCGTGACGGAAATATTTTAAACTGCTTTGTAATTAAATGCATCGTATATTTTCTCTTTTCAGAGCAATTTAAGTAGGCATATCATGTCTAAACGCCAAAGACAGACATTTATCAGTTATTTTAGCAAACGCAAAGCAAACCACGGCGGCCACGATTTGGCATAAAAGAGAAGACCGTTAGTCTGTTTATTAAGGATCGTGGACCTTTCCGCGCTGGCGGGGAGAGAACAAATTTTTACACTTCGCTTATTTAATAAAGTTGAAGTTTTTAAGCATCTTTTACCTCTTATTTAACCGCGCTTAGTTCGCTTTGCCATGCCAACTTTAAGTCAGCCTGAAAGACAGTTATTTTGAAGATATTTCATTGGTCAACAAATGTACCTTCAAAACAAAATTCTCGCGCGAATTTTGTTTTCGCACCCTTACGCATTTTAAAAACATGGTGCCTATGGCTGTGCCGATCGGATCGGCAAGGATTTTAATGATCGCGATTGGATCGCGAAAAAAACCTGATCGGCACAGCACTAGTAGGGATGTCCGTATATGAAACAATTCGATTTTTAAAATATTCTAGAATCAAAAATTCCCAATCTACAATTTCGAACCACTCTGAAATACACTTGAAGTACAAGCATAAAAACATTTTCGTACTAAAATTCAAAAAAATAATATTTCATGCATGTTTGATCAAACAACCTTAATTTTTAATTATGATTATATTGACTAAAGAACAAATTTACGATTTTTTTTATTTTAAATTAAAATTCAATATATAAATAATAACTCTTTCACTCCCGGCTAAATGCATTAATTCAAACATGCTGTCCCGCAGTGTTTTTTACAAATTTTAGTCATTTTCAAATTAGTACAGTTTTTCAAAAGTTTATGCTATAATTTAGTATTTAGTATGGTTGAAAAGATAATTTACCCCTCTTTTAAACAAGCCACATACCTAGAATCTACCTCCAATAAAAAATATATTATGTAAACTTTAGTGAACACCACTTTATATGTAAAGAAAATTCTGCTCGACTTTGAAAAATTTGAGGTGCACTGATAAACGAAATACTCACTAATTATTGGTAAGCCCAAATGATATGAAAATTGGAATGTAGACCATCTAATAGTTTTTGTACTTAGAAAAATTTGAACTGTATTTTTATCTTTAGTAGTTTTTTTACTTTTCCTAATTGAAATTTCCCTTTATTCTAACTATATTATGAAAAAATGAACCAAAACGCATTGAAGTTTTGTAGAACTTAAACAGTGAAAAGTATAAAAAAGAACAGTGAAGGAAGTGTAAAAAGGGCATACAAAAGCAAACAAACACAAATACTATTTCCAATATTCTCGAAGTGTATGATATTCATCAAAGCAGGGCACACGCAACTAGTCTCGCCGCCTTTTTCTTTATCGAGCGCTCAGCACGCCCAGCTGGGTTCATGCTTTGTTGAACATGACGCTTACCGTCTGTAGAGAAAACGACACCAACGCTCTCCCTCTTATCTCAACGGGACAAAATTCACAGAGAATGTAAAGAAAGACTTGCTTGACAAAAAGAGCTTCTCAGCAAGTTAACACGACTCCTATTGGCTGAGTTAGTCACGTGTAAATTCGTGTAAAATCGATAGAAATAAGAGGCGAAGCCTCGAAAAAGAAAGGCTATCACTCCTCGCATTTTTAATATTTCTCCACGAAAATTACAGAGAATAAAATATAGGGTTTCCTTGATCGAATGAGCCATAGCTGAGGTCTCTACCATTACGCATTGCGGAGAAATCGTTTTTTAGATTTGTATCCATTTATGGACAGACGGGATACCATGTTTTCCCACCAACTCGCCATATATGGCGAGTTGGGAGGGAAAGAGTTAAACTGTAAATAGTAAGCACTTAAAGACAAAAATATGAAACCTTAAAAATTTGTACCAACCCTTCTAATGGTGTTAAGTTTAAAACTATAGGAATGCAGAAAAGTTACAAATAACTAACCCCATAATTGTAATGTGGGTTACAAAGGATTTTTAAATTTTTATCTTTGCATTTAATTTCTATATTTTTGTTACTTTATATTTCTATCTTTTAGTACTAATCGTAATTTCTTTGATTTTCCCTTTTCGTACTAGTTTAATTCCGCTTATAATAGCTTCTTTATATTTAGCGTGTATTGATAAGAAGCAATTTATCTTTACCAAGACACCAATTAAGTCATGCATGGCCAACATACAGCCTGCGGGCTGTGGGTCGGCCCTATTTTTTTACCGGTTCACAAACTGTATCTAACCATACCCTGTAATTAAGATATTGAATAATATTCATGTAATAATCCGGCCCACCAAGAACTTTATTTTCCCACATCTAGCCAGCCGACTAAAGAAGTTTCCCACCCCTAAACTAAGTGAATACTAAAATAGCAGAGTTATGTAATTTAATGAACATAGACCTACAGTCTTTTGCCCGGTTTCTCGCATAAATGTACCCTATGACCTCATTAGTATAATAAGGGACAGACTGCGTAATGATTTTCCGTTAAACAATTGTTCGAATTGTATTCACACTAATAAAGCCTGAATATTGATTATTGGTTATGTCAAGATCTATAAAATTGTAGGTTCTAAAATTAAGATTTTCTGCATGACAGACCTTAATAAAGTGAACACAGGCAGTCTTAGGGAGATTAAATTTGAATTTGTAATCCTACAAAATCAAACTTTCGATTGGCTTTTGTAACAGTTGCCTTAATTTTAATTCAACCAATCTAAATACAAATCAAATGAAATATTCTTAAACCTTTTAAGGCCTTTACAATTATATTGTTTGGCTTAATGTAAGGTATAACCGGAACATCACTTTTCCCTGTTATGCCGTATGTATTCATGACTTGTTTTAACTACCTGTACTGTAGTTTTGACGTTTTTTTCTTTCTCCTTTTTAAAAATATACTTATTCATTATTGAGGTTTTTAAGAATGTCAATAAAAAGACATAAACATTTGAAATAAACTATTAC
>CH002903.1:299639-337358 GCA_000149265.1 Ciona savignyi | reverse complement strand
AACGTAATCACCCGACTGGCGAACGGGAACCTATACATCATGGAGATCACCTGAAGATATGTAAAAAGGGATAAAAAAAAATAGAAATAAACTGGGAAGAATGCTTGAAGCAAATGCTGAAATGTGAAAAAAGATAAAAGACAACTATAATTAAACTGGGAAGAATGCTTGAAGCAATTGCTTTCAATAATGTATACATTTATTTTTATTAATGTAAGATTTAACGGCCACATCATTTTTTCCCTAATTTGTAATGTGTCTATGCACTAAAGTGTTTTAACTACCGTAGTTTTGCCGTTTTATCCTGTCTCCTTAATTTGAAATAGTTGTTCTATTCTTCCTTATTGTAACAAAGGAGCAAAAAAATAAACTACACTAAACTAAACTTTATGTGAAGTTGAAGATTAATTTCTATGTATTTAAATGTATAACACAGACCTATCCTTAATATAACATACATTAAATATATCTTATAGAAATGTAAAATAATGCGGTAGATCAAACAATGTCAATATAAATGCATTTTTGCAACAAATACAATTGAACTGTAAAGTATGCTAACAGCAAATACTGTCAATTGGTTGCATGTACTTAATGTGAAGATAAAATGTAAAAATTTATAACATGTACCTGTCCTTTCATGACTATGACTTGTTTGAAACTCTCTTTCATGTGTTCTATGTCATCGGGGTGGTAGAACTCAGATGGCAGTTTCATCAGCAGATCCTGGGTACATAATTCAAATTTGTTTTGGCTCACTTTTAGGAATACAATCATTCCAATTTTTTTATGCTAAAACCATTCCAGAATCATAATCAATTTCGAACTTTTTAAAAAAACTTGAAGAGCAAGCATAATACTTTTCATGGTAGTTTAAAAGGAAAATAATTAGTATTGCTTATAAGTTTAATAAAACTACTGTCACTTTTATTTTTAATACCTTAAACTATTAACAAAAAACAAACAAATTAAATCATTTTAATGTTTTAGAAATTTAATTCTTAAATGTGACAAGATGACCAAGAAGCGGTCGTAAAGACTTAAATTCGTAAAGGCAAGTCACACATAAAAAGATCTTAAAGCTAAGCCAATAATAGCAACAAGCAAGGCCAGGTAACCGGTCAGCCAAGGCAAGTATCCGATAAATAAAGCTGAGCAAATTTATTTTGATTTCAAAACAAAACCAGAGAGTGTCGACCACGTGTGAAGCACCACTATTTTTAAAACCCCTGTTGAGTGTCCGCTATATTTTTCTGCATGCAGAAACGATCGGGTTCCCGAGGTATAAAAAGTACCTGTGGTTGGTAGCCCAACACACTGGTCACCCTGAGATCAACAAAGGTGAAAGTCCCATCTGAGCTGTGACGAGATACGAACTCCGAGTGATCCTGGTTGGAATTCACCTCGCAAAACGTCGGGTGGCTTGTTATCTGGGGAGGTTTGATTTAAAGTAAACGTTTTTTTTGAAGCTAACAATAACCGTGTTACATCTGGTTGCTATAAACTCAGAAAAAAGGAGCAAACTTATCTTTGTTTGTTTCTTTTAGATTATTGTTTTACCTCTGGTGTTTTTTTTTAGTTTTTAGATAACTAGGATAGTAATGGGTATTTACAATAGACTGCATAGTAGAAGGGTAGCACCTCAGGTAATTAAAAAATATTTTCCGGCAGCAAGTATCAACTACAAGCAAATTTATTCTAAAACTGTTAATTTATGCGAGTGCTTTTGTACAATCAATATATTTTGTTTAACAAAGTATCTTGTTTGCTTAGAACATGACAGGGCTACAACTTTGCCAGAAATGTCGTTGCAATTTTCAGAATAAACTGTATATATTATGTTCTATAATGTGAAATAGAAGGTGAATCAGGTGCTTTTTAATTATAACTGCTGGTATGTAAGGAATTTACCACTGACTTTGCAAATACAAATTTTTGAAAATGTTTAACTGTAAATCTGGGTGTTATAACACCAAATTTAGCACGTTTTAAACATGGGTTTTAATAACATCTGAGCAAGAATAAACAAACAGACATTGCCTCAGGGAGAATATGAGCATTGAGTAAATAAACCTGCAGTCGCAACTTAAACAAGTGAAAATTCTCATGACCAATACTTAGTATGCAAAGGTGAATTAAAAATTTACAAGTTTGCTTTGACCAAATTTTTATGAAAATTAAATAAATATATAAACGATAGAAAAAATAACAATTCTTTCAAATATTATCATGAAACTGGCATGAAAACAGACTTGTTTTTAAAAATGAATATCAATACAGGTTCCTTTTTTTCCATAAAACAACAAAACATATAAAACATCGTTATAATGATCATTACCAAATAAGGGAATACTTTGTAATTTTTATAAAAAGTTATTAAGGTGTGGACAAGGTCTTCCAAAAACATACAGGAGGTAATGTATGTATATGCACATTGTAAAAACGGAGTCTCACAATACCCCTTCTCCACTACATTCGAGTCCAATCCTTAACTTCAAAATTGTGCCCCCCCCCCATAATGCTACCCACACAATACGAACCTGCAGTCTCGCCACGGCGACTAAGCAATAATTCCCGGCTGTTCCTCCGAGAGAGACGTCGTCCAAGCCGTCATTTTGCGCATCCGAGCCGAAACCAGCTGGGGGCCAGGCACGGATGAAACCAGTTACATGGGTCACGGCGTAAGCCATTTTACTGTCGTCAGCGGGACCAAGGGTGTTGCTGTTTATTGGTATGTTTGTTATATCTCTAAAATAGTATAAAGAGATGATGATTTGCTAAAGGATGAGTCCGTGAACTTTAGGTGAATTAGAAGAAAAAATGAAGAACCTTACTAAAATTTTTAACAAAGAACCTTACCAAAAACCTTACCAAAGTAATAGATACAGAAACGGGACTTAAAATTGCAACTTAATGACACAGCTATTCTAGTTTAAAGTTTAAAGGTGTTAATTCAATGTTATTGCACTACAAACATTTTTTGAAAAAGTATGTTACAATTATAATAAAACATTATTTTCTATATATTTATAAGAAACTATTTTTATTTAAACTACTAATAGGTTGGAAAGACTTCATCCTAATTTAAAAAAAAAGAGTTTACATCATATGTTAGGGCAATTTCAGTGACAGTTACAACAAATTCCATTCTAAGTTTTCATGAAAAATAACAACATGTCATCCAGTCACAACCAAACGTTTAAAAAAATGTCCAGTCGATTAGTATGGCTATTAAGTGTGTGGCCTTTTAATCAAAAGGTTGCAGGTGCGAAACTGGTCACTAGCTAGTCGGTTGTGTCCTTGGGCAAGGTATTTTACAGATATTAACTTAACCCAGCGGATTAATGGGTTCTACTAAACTGAAGCAACATGTATACAATATACATCACACTAAAATAGTTCTGGTAACCTGACGATGGACGCGAGATGATCTGACAATTGCCCGTGTGTTAACCCCTTTGGTTTTCCCATTCACGGGAATAAACATGAATATCCTATCCTAAATAGTAAAAAATGCAAAGTTGTTTAGCTTTCAGTTAAGAAAAGACCAAGTTTCAACAAAACTTTAATCGGATAAAGTCAAACAATAAGAGACAGCTCTTACACTGCACGGTAGTGCCTTGTCGAGGACATATGACTTGTGAGTTGGGACTTGCCACATCTCATTCGGCAAATAAAGGCTCTACGGGAACCCATACACATCCGCACAGAGCTTTGCTGCCCTTCTTTCTTCACTGTTCCTGTCTTCAAGTCAAGTATCCGACCTATTGAGTTTAAAATGTAAAAAAAATGTAAAAATCTTTTTTTTTATAGGATAGGAGAATAGGATAGGATACTCATGTTTATCCCCGTAAATGGGAAAACCAAGGAGGGTAACACACGGGCAATCGTCAGATCACCTCGCGCCCATCGTTGGGTTACCGGAGCTATTTCAGTGTGTTGTATATGATGGACACATTCCTTCAATTAAGTAGAACCCACTAATTCGCTGGGTCTAGACCAGGCATGGGCAACCCCTGGCACGCGTGCCCAACTTGGCACGCGAGCTCGTATTTCTGGCACGCTAGTTCAAGGAAATTGGATTTCTTTCTCTTAAAGATGATACCTTAAAAGTTGTATTATTTGAGCTTTGGCCACGTGCATAAAATGTTTATTAAGTTGTGAAGATTTGATTATTTATTACCGTGTTATTGTTACTTAACAAACACCAAAGAGTACAACAATCCGCTTGCAAATTTCGCAACCTGCTGCCACAGACGAATCGGACGTGAGAGAAATTTGTACGTTTGTGCAGACGGTGACCAGTCAACTGAACCCCTTACAACTGAACCCCTACAACTGAACCCTTTACAACTGAACCCCTACAATTAAGCCCCTTACAACTGAACTCCTTTTAACTAAACCCCTTTAAACTGAACCCCTTTACAACTGAACCCAGTTCAATTGAACCTCTTTAAACTGAACCCCCTTTTCAGTAAAAAGGGTTCTGTTAAAAGGGGGTTCAGTTGTAAAGGGGTTCAGTTGTAGGGGTTCAGTTGTAAGGGGTTCAGTTGTAAGGGGTTCAGTTGTCATGGAACCGTGCAGACAACCAGATGTGGTTAATATCAGTTACCCTTAGCATCCTAATTTACTTTTGTTAGCAATTTGAGATTCAAAGTGTTATAAGGCTAAACATGATGTACCGGTAAAGTCATTCGGTATCGGTAAAGGTCATAAATGCATATTTTGGCAAGTAAAAAAATACCGGTAACTTACTTCACATAAGCTCATCGTTACGTTTATCAAATTGCGTTAATGAGAGTAAAAAGTCATCGTTGAACACACTTTTTCACCTGCCTAAGGTTTGCTCTATCAGTAATAGTACAGCGCTTGCTTATTTTGCAGTAAAGATAAAAATTAAAAATCATTACTGTAAAACAGCGGTTCTCAAACTGGGGTCCGCGGTTTTTTGGGGACCGCAAGACAATTTTCTGGTACTAAGCACCTTCCAAAAAATTTAAACGACGCTTCCTTAAAAAAAAGTGTAAAATTAAGTTTTTACGCAACTTTTCTTTCAATCAACTTAACAAACAATTTGTCATGAAAGCTTACAGGCTATAGGCATTTATGACATCACAAGAAGCTATTTGATGTCACATTAGTGCAGTTCAAAAGTACAGAACTCCTACCATAGTAGGAAATAGTACAACTCCTATTATAGTAGAAGTAAACATTCAAAAACAGAAATATGTTCTTACGAATTGTTAGTTGGCACGCGGAAGGATTTTTCCATTAATTTTAGCCGATTTTGGCACCCAGGCCGAGAAAGGTTGCCCACCCCTGGTCTAGACAGTGTCCGTAAAGCCTAAGGACACAATCTACTAGCTAGCGACCAGTTTCGCACCTGCAATCTTCGATTAAAAGGCGACGCACTTAACCGCCAGGCTAACCGGCCGGACACAGGTACACTAGTGCACTATCATTTACCAAGTATGGATGTCGCTATGGTTATAACATTTAATTATAATATAATAATCAGAATGGTCACCTGTGTTTTGAGATTCCGAGACACAAAGTTGTTCTTTTACCTTTTCTACATCATCAGGATGTACAAGGTCATAGAGCAGGTGGTTGTTCCAGTCTGAGTGAGCCTGTGGTGGTAGTTATGTTTTGCTAAATATTGATCAATGTAATATTTAATGCAGTTCAGCACATGTAAATATGTAGTGTCATAATATTTGGAAGTATCATTGGCAAAATATTTTAGTCGATTTAAAGAATATATTTTAAAACTTTGATCTTGCCTGTTTTGTTGTTGTGTAATAGTAAAAGCATGTTATGTTGACATTGGTTATAACCTAAGGTTCCACTTCAAAAACGCACACATTTAAAAAAAGTAATTACATGTAATGACACCCGTATAAAAATTTTATAAAACACCCACTGTAACAAACAGATGTTTTCCATACTTTTCTACCATCGTACACTAGTTGGCTAGAAAATGAAAGTCCATATCTAGATCAAATCAAGGTAAAATATGCATAAAAATGCTTACCTGGCTCAAGACAGCAGTAACTGTGTCTGAAACAAAAACTACTTGACTTGAATCACAAGCAGTGACAAACAAGAACCCATCGGCAGCTTCCAACACAAGGTGTTTTAACTCCTACAAACAAATAAAAAGTTTCAAGCACAGGCAAAGGACACTGGCCTCGGTTATAGTATTTTAAGGTTCAAAGTTCAAACATTTTCTGTGTGGGTGGCAACAATTAAATTAAATATTAAAAATTAAAATAATGGTGTTCATTTTGTTACACATACTTAAAGTGTACAAACATCTACATGCTGTTTAGCCACAGTGCCAAACTTGTAAAGATGCGTATCAACCTAATAACACAGAACAGATAAAAACAAATAGACATATTATTTGATGTAAAAAAAACTTTTTCACAAAGTAAAAGTGTATACAAAAGAGTATTAACTAATGCCTAATTCCACAAATAAAATTCCAAATTAAATTATGATTTATGTGTTCTTCGTTATATGTAAATTAAGCGTTTTGTGCCATGTGATGTCTGGCTATTTAGCAAGCACTGCATTGAGTACATGCTTATAATGATATAAACAAAAAAAACTCTTATGCTACCTGGTCAGTTAGAAAGGAAGGCTTATAATTATTCTCCACCCCACCACCCATAGCGCCTCTTAGTTGTTTCATGTGAGACACTGCCATTCTTAGGATCGTCAACTTGTCAGGCTTCCTGTTAATAGAAAGTGTTAATGTAGAGATGTTTATTGTCATATCAGTTTGTTTTGTGGATTATGGGTAATCTAGAATCAAAATTTTGTAATTTTGAAATGCTTTAAAATATACTAAAACCAGAGCAAACAAAAAAACATTGTTTATGCCAATTTAAAACCACCGAAATACTTGCCTTTTGCACATTTTTAATTAAATAATTGATAGTTTTATTTATAATCATCAGCAATCTTATTTGAAAAAATGTGCTTAAAAGTCAATCAAAATGATACTTCTGCACTAAAATTATAAATGAAACTCATTTTTCGCTACTTTTCGCACTTAGAATCCAGTAGATGAAGAAAAAAATAGAAATCATTTTTTGTTTAAATTAGAAATCAGTTTTTATTTAAATTAAAAATCATTTTTTTGTTTACATTAAAAATCATTTTTTGTTCAACTTGTATTCTTGATTCTAGAATGGCTATCCCTAGATGCAATTATGTGGGCATGGATAAAATCCTATAATAACATAGCCTATTGATCTAAATTTGAAGTTTAATGAAAATTACACTTAATAGCTTGTTTCAATTTAAAAGTGCGGCACCAACTACCGGGTACTGCAAGTTTTTAGTATAGATTATCTTTCACAATCTTATTTTGACATTTAAAACAGCTTTAAATAAAAGCTATGTTAAGTAATCATTTTCCAGACTGATCTTATCATACTTGCATATCGCCTGTACTATTAAGATTATACCTCACATGATGTTGATGTTATTTTTTCTTGTGACAACAAATATAAGGGTTAGTACAACTACTGGTATATAGGAGACAAGTTTCACTCCTAATTTATATATATTTACTTGGATTTGCGTGTTTTTCTTTTATTCAATACCGTATATCCTTTTTAAAGTGTGTGGATTTAGGTGATTTCTTAGTCTTAGATTAGCTCATCAAACTAACACAAAACCAGTTAAGCCAGCCATTTATATCAGAAACGCCTTGTTGTGGAATTGTGTAGGTAAGCTGAATGAAACCTGTCAAAAACAGATATATACCTGGCCAAAGCACTGCATGAAGGCACCATGTCGGAGAGCTCGGTGATGTAGGCCGTCATTTTGTTGCGTCGCCTTCTCTCTATCTCAGAGTGATTTTCACGAGCGAACTTTTCCTTTTCCTTCTGAGACATATCTTCAAGGGATTTGCTGAGATTGGATATAAACAATGCCTTATCTACAAAACAACTCTAATAATTTGTCATTTCTTATTGACAATAGGAAGTAAGTATAATTTCCTTTAAAACTACAATCTCATACAAAATAAAGAACAAGAACAACAGTCATTAAAGCATGTTGGAATAAACCCAGACTGCGCCAAAAATTTAAAAAAGTTTAAAAAAATTAACAATTAAATGAAAAGAACAAATTCAGTAGGCTGTACAGCGTAACTACAATAGCGAGTGTTGCATTCAGACAAGAACAAAAGTCCTCAAAAAGGTTATAATCATGCACAGATGTCAAAATGCGCATATACGATTAATCAAGCAGCAAAACACGTGACACGAACGCTCAAATGACATTAAATTGCACTCAGATCCTGTAGTCTTGGTTTACTGCCAATGCATGCCAATCTGACGTGGAGCAGACAAGTGTATAGTATTTTATATTGAATGAAAAAGAACGACAGTATTATTGATAACTATTTAAACAGAGCTGGTCATTTTATAAAGCATTCAACATGAATAAAGGATAGTCTATTTCGACAAAGAGCCAAAATATATGGTATATATAATTCTAACTAGAATATTTGCCGACTGCTACCTGAACAGTCGTTTTGGCAATATAAATGATGTGGTATATGAAACACAGTAAAGAAAGTAAAACATTGGGGCAGTTTATTGGTGACAACATTGAAGTAGACACTTGCTTGTGGCACTTGCATATGTTTTTGGTTTGTTAAGCTTAAGAAAAGCTATAAGAATCAGTCATAATTTAATAGCGCTGCTATCCTTTGAAATGCAATAAATTTCGATACCTGCTGCAAACTTATATAGTAAATATTTAAATAAGTTTTAAATTAAAGATGCACATTTAAAATATAAAACAACCATGAAGTTAAAGAACAGAAATATAGTTGTGAGGTGGAGAAAAAGCCAATTTTTTTATCAAATGTAGCATATTTATGATTCCACCGATTTGCTTTGAAACGGGTAAATATAATTATGTTTCAATGAGATAACATTTTGCAGCATAATGTGCTGATATCTAGTGAATACCACAAATGCGTTTCTAGCATTCAAAACTTATTTGCATGTTGCTATGCGTGGTGATATGTATCAACTTCTCTCGCTCATCCACAATCATGTTCGCACTATTATGCTTGACAAAACAAACTCTAAACACGGTTTTGTAGAGTAAACTAAACATGTACTATGAGACGATATTACTCTGTGATGAAATCTGTGCAACTGAATCTGTGCATGAATTGAGCTTGAAATAAAGTTGTCTGTACTTCTACAGAAATTGAAATTACCATTGGAATTGCACTCGACTTAAAATGACGGAGCTCTAAATAGTAAATCATGCTGTCTGGAATTTTACACAAAAATAACTTTCAAAAACAATCTCAAATGACTTTTTAGCCACAGAGTAAAACATATCAAAAAGGTCCCTAGCACACGGCATGTTTCACTTTTACACATGTGAAAGTTAAGCAAGGCATACAATAATGACAGACAGACACTGCCTAATACCAGGCAAAGAGGGTGAAAATTCAATTTAGCGATCGCATTATGCTAAATTCTGTTTTGTGTTCACATACACAACAGGGAAAGTATTTTTTTAATAAAGAAAAAGACAATAAAAGGCTAAGCATAGTTTTAAAAAATATATATAATAAGTAGGCCTATAAACAATTACTCTTATGTTTATATAGAAAAATAAATTGTAAAATGTAACTTTAAAGAAAATTAAAGAAACAGATCTAGGTCTAATATGTGTGAACCAAACTTATTACTTCGCTACCAGTATCGGTTCATTTTACTGTTTTATTACCAAATAAATCATATGGTTAAAAGATTAAATTTTATAACGGCGACAAAAACCGTTTACATATTTTATTTCGTAAGTTTTTTGATAAAAAAATGAGTTATATACTTACTCTGAGTCCATCATTGCAAATACAGATCCACGGTTTGATCAGTTATTTCAATAAGTTGTCAATATTCTATCCGACCTTATGATTAGAAAATTTTGCAATTAGTTGTTTATCAATGATAAACAAGGGAAAAATATCTCGAAAGCCACAGTATCTGTAAAGGTTACCAGACAAATTCGACCTTTGTTTTGATTGCAAAATTGCACTTTTACACCTTGACAATACAACAAATTACTTTTAGATTTAATAATATATGTAGTAGTGCATCAAGGTTAAAGTAATCTTATGGGTTCAGTTCTTAAGTTACCGGTACGTAAGTTTTAAAATAATTGCTTATGGTGTATGGAGTCTTTCTGTTCTTTGCTTAACACTTCATTTTAAAACTATATCAAGTCGCCCCCAAAAACTACAAAAATGCATTCACGTGTTGTTCGATTAAGAAATAACGCAAGATCACGGAAGTTGTCATTAACATTAAATTTCTTTAACAACAAAGACTTTCAGAAAAGGCAAAAACTAAAAATGGATTCTTCGAAATTCGGAAACAAAACGCTTACTTTCTTGTACTTTAAATAGGATAAATAAATTGTAAAACATAGCACGTATGTTGTGGACAACAAACAATAATCAATTTCTAACCACAGGAATATAAAGTATAAACAACGCACTTTACAAATCGGAAACTCGGTATACCAGAACATTTGCCAAAATATTTACGTCATTTGGGACTTTCCCTAAACCAAGAAAAAATCTATAAAATATTATTATTTTAAGAATAAGATATTCATGTTTATCCGCATGAATGGGAAAACCAAGGGGGTTAACACCCGGACAACCATCAAATTACCTCGCGCCCACTGTCTGTTTTTGTATGTTTATGTTGATTTCCTAGAATGGGAAAACACATGGGCAATCGTTTGCATACCTGGCACCCGTTGAGTTACCAGAGCTAGTGCAGTGTGTTGTCTACCATTTATACACCTCTTTAATTTGGTAGAATCCATCATTCCACTGGGTTAGGGCGATGTCAATTAAATTCTTTGCCCAAGCACACAACCGACTTGCTTAGCGACCAGTTTCAAATCTGCAAGATTTCGGCTGAAATGCCACGCAGTAAATATCCAACCTAATCATTCGGACTTAGACTAGTCCTTATCGTTGCCCCATAAAGAAGTTACTAAGAGTTAGTTAAGTAAACTTTTTTTTATCGAACATTGTGCCAAATTCCATTAACCCAAACATAATAATAACTAATTATATGTAGGATAGGCTACATTTACACATATCCTCTCGTTTTACCATCACGTTGCGATATTTTTGGGGGATGAGTAACTGAGAGCAAACTTCACCACATATTTTACACTGTTTTCCTTTGCACCAATCAGAGTTATGTCTCGCCCTCTATTACTATATTTAGCATCAGCCCAATCACGTTCCACGTTCTCTTTCCCAGCATTTAGCCAAGTTAGGCTACTTTTACTGATTATTTCTCTGCAATTAATTTTATCAAAATTAATATTCTACCTCAATCGGCAACAGTATCGGGGGTATAGAGGCAGGTGTAAGGTTGTGAAACCGAAACAACCGCTAGCTAAGCGACAGTTTCCTTGAGCAATGCACTGAGCGCACACCGCTCATAAATGCGTGTGATTGTGTGAAGTTATTCTATTCTAACTTTTAAAGCTCTTGTATTGTAATAAGTAGGCTAAGTTATATTATAATGTTATTCAAAATACGGTTATACGTTAAATTGCATTGTCGAGATTCCGAATAATATCATCTTGAATTGATTTGTTCTTATTATACGCAAGTTGTTTTTATTTTTATTAAAATTCAGGAAAGAACAGTTCTGCAATTTTGCAATCATCTAATGTGATGATAACTTCGTAAAATTGATAGTGTTGTACAACACGTAAAAAAACGCATGACTGTTTATGTAAGGGTTAAAAATGCGCGAAACCAGGCAAACTTGTGTCAACAGTTCTCGAGAATGACTGACCAATTTAATTAATATTTGAGGTTCTGTCCAAATAAACGTATCTTTCAACGATATGAATAAGTATAGAAGCTTTTGCCTTATCAAGCTTAAATATTAACTTGCGACAAGCAGTTCCATTCTCGCCAAATGTTGTAGATTGGGAGGAGATACCAAACCAAGTTGTTTGTAAGAAAAGTGTAACGCTTCGATGATTTTACTGATATAAGATCACTTGAATAATTCAGGCGTATCAGTGTCCGAAAGGATACTCGTTTGTAGGTTAACAAAGTGCAAGAGTGCAGCAATAAAATAATCTACTTAGTTAAGTAAACTATTTACGTTTTATGTTTCAGTGGTACAGCAAATTCAAATTATTAAAATGCCGTCGTACAAGTTGTATTACTTCCCATTGAAAGGCAGAGCCGAAGTGATCCGTCTACTGTTTGCACAGGCAGGCGTTGAACTCGAAGATATTCGTATCAATTTTGAAGAATGGCCAGCCAGAAAACATGGTTAGGTTTTGTAAAAAAACGATATGATATATTTGCTTGTTGCTCGAACGTTCTTTGTATTGTTACACATTGAGTACTCTTATTTATTCTAGAAATGCCCTTTGGTCAAATGCCAGTGCTTGAAGTGGACGGAAAGAAAATCTGTCAGTCTGCCGCAATTGGCCGCTATGTAGCTCGTGAATTCAACCTGGGCGGTAAAGATAGCTTCTCAGCGGCAAAGTCTGATGAGTTCTCCGATGCTGTAATGGACATTATGATGAAATTGCCATGGACAGAAAAAGACGAAGAAAAAAAGGTGCAAAATTAGTTAAATTTGACTGAAAATAAGTAGCCATTGTACGGCATTTTTAGATTTATTCTTCTTTAGAAAGTACTTATGGCTACCGCTCTGAATGAAACAATCCCGCCGATGTTGGCTACACTTGAAGGATTGTTGGAGGGCGATTTCTACGCTGGTGAGGTAAGAATATCAACGTAGGCACTTTGATATAAAGGTCGTAATAAACTTGAGGCAATAACAACTTTGCTTGTCTGCATTGATACGCAATTGACTTTCCGGCCACCGGACGTTACAAGCTATTGACTTATATTCGGTTCCACAGCTCAGTTGGTAAGTGCGACACCTTTTACCCTAAAGGTGTTTACTTCGGGACTACGACCGTATGTCTTTGGGACATTGTTTAGACAGATTAATTAGTTAATTTTAAAATCGTAGAAATGTATTAATTTATCCTAATATGCTGCAATAGCTTCGGTGACCCGGCGGCGGCCATGCGAAATCTGACGATGACACCCAGATCCCTTTTAAGGATCCCAATTAAGAATTAATCATACATCGTTTATTTGCAAAGTATTTATTACAGTTCACAGTCGGAGACATCGTTCTCGCCTCGTCAGCAGATCACTTGCTGTCACTAAAACCTGATATATTGGACCCGACTCCGAAACTGAAGGCACTTAAAGAACGAGTGTTTGCCATGCCTAACATTGCGAAGTACTTGGCAACAAGACCCAAAACCGCAATGTAAATCTGTATAAGTAAAACGGTGGAAATCTTTGCAAGGAACTTTGTTTTAGAAGAAACAAAACTGAATTAGTATACTAGGTTTCCATATTTTGTTTGACCTTGATTTGGAACTAATTGACACACATTCTGATATATCATTGTGTGAGTTATTGCCGGATAGTTTAATAAAACAAAAGCGGTTCTGTATAATAGCTCGTTCGTTATGTACAGACAAAAGATGGATTTTTCTATAATCCGATTTTAGTTGGATTATTTAGGATTTCAACAGGTTTACCGAAAAATTACACGACCGGGTCACAATGATTATTACGAATATACTGTTATTACTATGTATTATACTGTATTATTTTCATTCATTAAGAATTCTAGACAAGTGTTATATTGCATAGTATACACAACAAACGCTGGGATAAACTTTAAATAAGTTATAAAATTCTAGGGCGGGTGTGTCTTGCCTTTACTTTGCGGACATTGACTGAAGCCAATAGTGCAATGTGATTGTCACAAACTGTAGCAAATTTTTATGGTATGTTACTGGCGAAAGTATAATTTGTCAAGCATCTGAACAAATAATTTCGGTTGTCCACCGAAATATTGAGGATTGAAAGCCCGAACCTAGTAGATAAATGGGCTGATGGACAGATTTAAAATGTCGTAATCACATACAACGGAATGTTATGGCTTGGAAAACTGGACGCCGTTACAGTGCAATTTCTGAGTCAATTCGACGAAGGATGTAAGGTAATTTGACGATTGCCCGTTTTATAAAGCTTTGTCTTTATCGTCTGAATTGAACGCGAATATCCTATCCTGTTCTACAGAAAGAAGTGTAGATTATTAAGATTATACTTAGTCGACAAGTGGTCAGTAACTACAAACAATTGATAACTAAACTTTAACGGATGTACACCATGTAAGATTATGATTTATGTTCTAATTTGACCATTAAAATAGATTTACAATATCTTTGGATCATAATGAAATAGACTTTGCTTCTCTCTAATATAATGAAAAAGTTCCAAAAAAGTTGTGTGTTTTATGACGTCATAAACGTTATATTCTAAACCAATAACGTTACGTTTTAAAACCTGAACTAACAAATTGTAAACAAACCAGGGAGAATCGTATAAGCGGAAATGAGAATTAAAGTAACACAAAGTGTACTTTTATAACGTCACAAACGGAAGCACGTTCATGAATCGTGATGGCCTCGAGGCGGAAATCACTAACAGCAAGTCAATATGGTCGGCCTGTAAGCCTACTAGCTAAGTATGTTTTGCCAAAGACAGTCCTGAATTTTAGAAGTTATTTTAAGTTATGAAATCAATGGAATTATATAAGTTGTACGACAGGACGAACAATGTGAAACAGTTTGAGTGAATGGGCTACATCTCTCGGACCCTTGCAAACTTGTTTCAACAGTTCTCAGAATGACAGGCTTGGTTAATTGATAGTATTTAAAGTTTTAACTAAACAGAATAAACTCTTATCAATTAACCATAATAAGTCTAAGTGTAAAACGACTTGCTTTATAAAGCATAATTATTAACCTACGACAATCAGTTTCATACTCGCTAAATGTTATAGATTTGTTGGAGATTTAAAAAGTTGTTTGTTGAAAAAAACTCGCTTGATTGTTTTCACTGCGGTAAACCATTTGAATAATTTATGGATATTATTCTCAGATACTCTTTTTAAGGTTAAAATGTGCGAGATTACAGCAATAAAAGAATATACGTTAATTTAAATATTTACGTGTTATGTTTCAGTGGAACATATAGCAAAGTCGAATTATTGAAATGCCGTCGTACAAATTGTATTACTTTCCAATAAAAGGCAGAGCCGAAGTCATCCGTCTACTGTTTGCACAGGCAGGTGTTGAATTCGAAGATATTCGTATCACCTTTGAAGATTGGCCAGCCAGGAAACATGGTAAAGTTCCGTTAAATTCGTTATAATACTTTTGTTGTTGTTTAAACACTTTGTTTTTTATTAAACACTGCCTTGTGCTTTTATATGTTAGAAATGCCCTTTGGTCAAATGCCAGTGCTTGAAGTGGACGGAAAGACCATCTGTCAAAGCGCAGCAATTGGACGCTATCTAGCTCGTGAATTTAACCTGGTCGGTAAAGATAGCTTCACAACGGCGAAATCTGAAGAGATATCTGAAGCTGTATTGGAAATCATGATGAAATTGCCCTGGAAAGAACAAGACGAAGAAAAAAAGGTGCAAAATTAGTTAAATTCGACTGTATAGGACAATAACGAATTATTCTTCATCGTGTGTTATGCACTCTGTATAGTGTTGCTCCGTATTATATACCAAACAACTGTTCTTGCCTCCTAATGTAATTGCTGGCAATGGTTAAAAACCAACTGGTAAGCTCCGCGGACCAAAAAGGGAAAGCCAACTCGTTGAGATTAAAAATACGTGAAAAAATAGTCTACACCATTTTTGATACAATGCAACAGCTTTGGGAATCCGTTTTTGGTAATGAGATAATCTGATGATTGTCCGAGTTATTAGGACCCATATCTGGAAATAAACAATAATAGCCCATTATTCATTATTTACCTTATCCTTTATTTTAGGATAGGATAGAATATTTATGTTTATCCCCGTGAATGGCGAAACCAAGGAGGTTAACACACGGGCAATCGTCAGATCACTTCGCTCCCACCGTCGGGTTACCGGAGCTATTTCAGTGTGTTCTATATAATAGACATGTTCCTTCAATTTGGTAGAACCCAATAATCCGCTGAGTTTAGGCAATGTCCTTAAACTGCCTTGCCCAAGGACACAACCGACTGGGTAGCGACCAGTTTCGCACCTGAAACCTTTCGATTGAAACGCGACGCACTTAACCGCCAGACTAACCAGCCGGACATTTTCTACTGAATGCTCGATTGCTTACATGTTTCAAACTGTTGGATATAAAGATAATCTAAACTTTAACGTACAATAGTTCTAAACACCTGATTCAAATAGCATTTTGATTTAACTTTAATTTTGCTTCAGCAAGCACTTATGGCCACAGCTCTTAATGAAACGGTCCTGCCCATGTTAGCGAAACTTGAAGGAAGGTGCGCAGGCGACTTCTACGCTGGCGAGGTAAGAATATTAACCGCCGTTACAAATCCCCCGATTTAGAAATATAATTTGAGATTTTTAGTTTTGTTACAGTGATGCACTATTGAATTTCTTTTCGACCTCACAGTTCTGTTGGTTAGCGTATCCGCTTTCACTCCAAAGGTTGTGGGAAAATACCCGAGGCTGGCGTTGTTGGCTATACCCTTTGGCACTTATCGGACAGCCGGATATTAAAGCCTATAAAAAAGGATCCCCCTTTTCTATACATAGGCTTAATTTAAAATCAAACGACATATGTTATGCAAAAAGCATTCATTACAGTTCACAGCCGGTGACATAGTCTTCGCCTCGTCAGCGGAACACCTACTGTCACTAAAACCTGATATATTGGACCCGACTCCGAAACTGAAGGCCCTCAAAGAACGAGTGTTTGCTATGCCTAACATTGCGAAGTACTTGGCAACACGTTCTACCATGCATTAACGGCGTAAAAGAGAAGAAATCGTTGCAAAGAACTTTGTCTTGAAAGAACTCATTGGTTCCCGAACGGTTTACCGTGGTAGGCCTACACTACCATTTGCAGTACCCGTGCTTGCAACACTTCCGCAACTTCTATATCCTTTAATCCGACCTATATGGAGTGTTGGTAGAAATTAAACGTCACCGTGAACATTATTGTGCAGTTCTGCATTCATTTTGTCTTTTAACGCCTAAGTGCGTTCTTTTAAGTGGCAGAAATCATATTAGTAAAATTAATGTGATGGGTCTCTTAGGGTGCAAAGAAACTGTTAAGCTCATCGGTGAGATGCAAGCTTCAAAACGACGGAAACCATTGAAAAACTCGAAATGAATACGATTTCATTGACTTTAATGTGAAACCCATAAATACATTCATACATGGATACATTTATACATATTCTGATATACCATTACGTGTTTATTGTTGCCATAATTTGTTTAATAAAGCATATGCAGTTCTGTAATTAATCGGTCGTTATTTACATATAAAGACAAATTTGGGTAGACTTTTTCAGTAACTAGATTCTAGCTGTATCATTTACGTTTTGTCACGTTTGTTTAAAAATACAGCTATGTCGAGTCACATATGCTAGTATTGCCATTCTATTTTTCCATTTAACCTTTCAAAAAAAAAATTAAATCTCTAAACACTAGGGGAACAAAACCTACCCAATTGTTTACCAATTGATTTTTTTTGCTAAATTGTGATATTTTGGCAGCATATAAAAGTAACGTAAATGTACTGTGATTTTCGGGACGCTGTCTTAACGGTATGTTATCCGACCAAACAATACTGCTTTGTTGTACATCGTTATAAAATATACCATATAAAAAATGTAATGTAAACAATTAATGGGCTGTACTCCCAAAAGAGAGATCAGACTCTGTACAAAACAAGCCAGTCGAGGGCAAATGCGAGGAATTTAATCTAAAAATGTGGCGCAAAACGATTGCACACAAATACAATCAACGTGCGTGTATAAATGTGGTTAAAACTAAAATAAAGTCAAAATGATACAAGCTCCAAAGTTTAAACTGTTAAAAATCGTGAACTTAAAGTGAACATATAAAAGAATATACACAAAAAAAACTATATATTTAAAATACCATGCGCGTCACATTATTTCCCAGCAAAATATAATTTGAAACTCGTGGCTTTCGAATATAAGTGAAGCAACTCGCTATCGATACAGTACATTACAGCAATTTAAAATTTTTATGTTGCCGAAGGAGACGACTTGCATACATCCAACACGCGAGGGCACAATTGAGAAAACACCTGAATTTGCTAATAGTTGGAGATGAAGGAACTTATTTACGCTTTGGACTTTTTTGGTCGGTTGTTCGATTAGAACCCGTTAAAAACGTAGTTAATTAAGTACTTACTAGGTGTATACTGTCAATCACCAAGAGGGTAAAGTTTCAAATTTTACTAAACCTGTCATGGATTTATGTTTAAGTGGTCTTACCAAGGTTAAAATCGTACAAAAATCTGTTGTTTCTTTGCGAGGGTTCTAAAATTCAGCTTTATCAAGATGTTACCTTCCGTTGCTTACAAGCACAAACGAGAGACAATTAATTAAACTGCGAGTGTTTTGCTGTCACGTTTCATTACTTTGATTAAAAAGTCGCCGATTTAAAATTTCCCTGACAATGTTTTGCCAGTCAAATGTCGCAGAATAAATTATTGTAATTTTCTCATATACCAGGGTAGTTGTACCAAATTTGTGTGTATCTAAGTTAAGAGATCAGCTCGTTAAATTTGACTGGCAGTTGACATAGCGGTAGATGAGTTATACGTCTTTATCGAAACCTGACATATGCTAGTCTCCTTCCGTGTTTGCGAATGGCCAAGCGCTCAGAGGACCTTGTCCACAGTAAAATGTAACGGGTAAACAAGCACTATTAGAATTACCTTAATATATCTGCAGTTAAAACATGCAATTCAACGCTGCTGCGAAAGTACAGCCGATTCGGGTAAAATTAATATATTTCTGAACATCATTCTAAATAAATAAATAATAACTAATACCAAAAACTGGCAAGACGGCCTTAATTTGGTGATAACCCGAGTCGCTGTCATACTTGCTTTATTTGTTTTATTTTGTTTATCCAGAGGCCGGTGGGTACAGTGAAAGTGCGATGATCCCGTTGGACGAGTGGGGACTGTACGACACTTCCTGTAACGACCAGATCGATATTTCTTTCGGCGTCGCTGGATAAACGAGGTTGTTTTATTCATCCCGTTTTAAATAATATTACCATCGCATTCATTTCATGTGTATACGGAGGTCGTGAAGCGTCTTCAGGTTGTTGTGGAATATGCCAGCGTGTTAACGGTGCGGTTAAGCGTCACCTGTGTAAAGGTTTTCGTATAAGAGGATATTCGGAATGAATTGCAGTGCGGCCAACAAGACTCTCATCTCCGGAAGCGGTAAGATGTTATTTTTTGCTAAAATGCAAATACATCGGTCCCTGATAGAAAGAATAGAGTTCATATAAAGTGTCTATTAAATGCTTTGGAATATTATGCTAAAAACGAAGACGTGGATGCATTTTTGCTTATGCTGCCTACATGGTAGACAAAAAAAAACGACAATTTATAATTTATCATTTGTGCTAAAGCTGTTTCGCTAAAACAAGAACTGCATTCAGGCCAGATTAAAACGGTGTTCTTAGTACTTTGTACCGCTTTGGTTGTACGAATATGATAAAACTCAAACTGCCGTAATTAAGATCACGAGTAAAACAATGCAGTTTTTAAATGTTTACTCATTTTTTAATCAACATTTATACTCGGTGAAAAGTTTTCCATAAACAGGTAAAAGTTAAAATGTTTTGTTCTTTAAATCGTAATATAAATTGATACATTCAATGTAAATGATAGACAGACTATACAATCTTGTGGTCCCCAAAATAACGACTATCCAGCGTAACTATGCTTTAGGACGGCACTGACTGTGTGGATTACTCATTTAATCGGTGTACATATTTTAAAATATAAACGTTCTGTTTTAAATATAAATTTTCAACCAAATACTTTCGGTGTGACTTTAAAAAATAGGTTGACACTTTAAGTTAAAAAATGATAAATCGTAATTTCGCTGTCCACGTTTGTACATTTGACTTCATCGTTCGCTCACTTAAGCAACGTGGTGGTATATATTATTCAAACAAACAGTTATTAAAACCATAGTGTACGTGCACTGCTGGATGAAGGAAATGGTATATTGTAGACTGGTCAATTTCAATAGAATATAAAGTCGTTGTAAAAAAATAAATACATTCTGCCAGAAATAATGGGACAATTGAAGTAGCCTACCGCCGAATCAGTAAAATCTTCCGGTTGCGTCACTTTGGTAAAATTGACAAACATATGGCTAGTGATAGTGCCCAAAATATTTACAAATCGTATAACAAGGCGGGAACATAGGGGAAATTAATGGTTTTGCCATAAAATAAAACCAAGCGCTTATTCTTATTTAAATAAACCAATACGCGCAACATAAACTGTATACACAAACCACGGTGTAAATTTAAATATAAGAACACCTATATATACTGCTCATTAAAGGCGAATTAAAAATAAAAAAATAAACACACACATGCTATAACAAATGCTCTTGTTTGGTGATTTGTAGACTTGTGCCTAAGTTATATATTATATTCAAACCAGAAAACTTTGTAGTTTATTGAGTACCCAAAGTAAATTGTGGGTATTGTTTACAAACATACGGCATAGGGAGATAAAGGAACACTTTACTCGAAAACTTAGCGTGTTTTTGGCGAAAAACGTTTTTTACGTCAATCTATTTTATACGCATTAGTCTTGTCATTGTCGATATTACTTTTTTGTCCCTACGCCAAATACTATTTGTGTTACAACAGGGCAATATTAGGATAGGATGGTTCTTTTTTGTGTTTATTCGAATTGCAAGGAGGGTTATAACATGGGCAATCGTTAGAATGCAGTGTATTAAAAGATTGTTAATATCTTGCTTCTGTTACAACTGTTACTGGGAAAATGGGAAAGTCGAAAAATGGCGTTGTAACACGTGCAACCGTTAGATTACATGTTTACCTCATGCACACAGTCGGGTTGTCGAACCTATTAACACGATAGACATATGGCTGCAGTTTTTGTTTAATCGGTTAATCTTGCCCGAGATCTCAAGCAAAACATAAACGATTTAAAGGTTTAAAGACGGCACGCAGTAAATTTTTTTCTAATTCTTTTATTTGGTATTTTGAGGTTACTACAAAAACAAATTAATGTAAGGCATTACAAAAATTAATACTGCGGTGAAAAATTACACCATAGCAATGAGACCCAAAAAAAACTTTACGAACGAAGATGTGTGGTCGTTTGGCTAAATGTTTAACGTGACCTTGCACCATGCACCGACTGCAGTAAAAAACGGCCTTTTATAGTGACGAGCCGATCATGGTTTAAAAAATAAGCTTATTAAAAAAACGTCAAATTACAAGACCAAATCATAAAAATCATCGAACCATAAAAAATTACTGCAGCAGGGCAATTAAAGTTAACTAAAGTGCGTTTTGTGTATATAAAAAGATGGTAATCGGAAAAACGGTTATTTCAATTTCAGATATCACATCTGACGCTTCAAACATCGTCGTGACATGCTTCATCATTTTGTTCATGGTCCTTGGCTCGTTTGGCAGCATCATAACCATGGTTGCGATTTGGACTAGTAAGGCGCTTCACTCCGTGTCCAACCTGTTGATATTCAGCCTCTGCCTGTCGGATCTCACATCAGCTTTGATCTGCTCTCCGTTATGGCTCTATAGAAGAACATGGGGATTTAAGGATTGGAAGCTAGGGTCACAATTATGTAAGTAAATGTAAAGAATGGTACAAACAGAGGAGAGTATGGATAGGGTTCTCTATTACGTATGCATTTGTAAAAAAATAGTATTAGATATACACGTTTATTCGTCAAAGTGAAAACAAGTACACTACAGGCTCTCTTTGCCTGGCCAGCGGAGATATTATTTGTTTCAGCGTTTTCATTATTTGCCTTCTGTAATTTAAGAATACCCGACCTCGTTTTAAGACCATGTTGGGCTCTTTACAATGCCTAATTAAAATTGTTGGTTAGATAATTTGTATTTTATCACCATAAATTTATTTTTACCCGTCAATACACTAGATTTAAGCGACGTCCGCTGTGTGCTTTGATCGAGGACACGTTCAACCAACTGGCGGTTGGTTTCGAACGAGTTGATAGTTAAACTCACGGTGTTTAGTTTAACTCTTCCGAATTAACAATTTACAAATCTTGTTTCACATAAAACAGAACCAATAATTGTTAGAGGTGGTCTGATATGTCATATGTCGTTTTTCGTGGTGTTTACCCAGTTACCGGGGGATGATAAAACTACTGAAAGTAAAATAACTGTTTACCGAAGGTTGTATCGTTTTTAAAATCAATAGTTCTTTTCTTTATTGTTAAGATAGCGAGATTTTATTCTAATTTTATATCAAACAAAGCATTAGATTTCTTGGCATTTTTAAGGTTATTATTTTTGGTGGGCCTCTTTGGGAGACTTTAGAATATTATACTGTGACCCAGTTTTGCATTCTAAAATATGTTACAATAATAACTTATAACATAGATCGTAGCTACCGTTTCGTTTAAGTCGCTCACGATTGTTCGTATTAAAATGCGTAAGAAAAGTAAGTAAATCTGCAAGCAACATTTAAACACGTCTACAAGGATACACAGCTGATCAATACTTAAGCACCCGATGACCACGCAGATACTGTTCCTATAAATTCGCCACTGAATTACACGAAAACAAATAAAATGACCATAAGTATACGTTATAGCCATATGCTATTCAAGGTCGCTTCAACCTTGGTGTGGTTCAAACAATGTTAACCGACATTTTAATGCTTGCCATAGTATTAAGGCAAATACTTTATGAATTATCTCTTATGAACACGGGAATATAAATTACATGACACTCTAAGTAGTTTGACGATTACTTAGACGTTCTAAGTTTTTGGACGATAACTAATGTTGCCTTCTCATCTACAGTAATAAAACATAAGAAAGTAATTTTCGGTTTGAGGTAAACTTAATGTTTTGCTTCGCATTCAATGAAAGCATTGTCGTTTTCAGGTAAATTCTACTGGGTTAGCGATTTCACTACAAGTTACGCAACATCGCTGCACATCGTTTCATTCGCGGCACTAAGGTATGCAGCGGTAAAGAAGCCCTTTTCGATGTCTGCTATCTCAAAGAGAGATGTTCTAATCTATATCGGACTGCTCTGGTTGATTTCCATCGCAGTAGCAGTCCCACTTATATTTTACATGGATGCTTTCCCGCAAGAGGAAAGGGGGAAGGGTAAATAGTTTTTTTTATAATTCTTACATAAACTGTGCTTTCTTTATTGCATTTCCAAATGTATATTAATAAAAACATTGTAATGATTTGTTGTACGATATATTTGCAATCACACCGTAGTGTTGGGTAAAGTTAGCTATGTTTATATATAATATAAACAAGTAACTTTAAAAATTCTTAAGCGAAATTTTGGAGGGCTTAAAATAAGTTTGTAGATCACAGCTTCACTTTTAAGTTGTAAAAAAATCTACGACTTTCTAATTCAGGATTTCGATCGACGGCCTTTTTCTAAGATCAGTTTGCATTAAAAAAATATGGAGAATAATTGGTTAAACCCCTTTCTGTGGCGAAATTTTAAGTGATGTTGTTGAAATTTTTAAGATCCTGTTTTTGGGAGCAGTTTACATTGTAGAGATAGGGAGAATAATTTGTTGAAAACCTCCGAAAACATAACATTTCTATGAGTTGATAAACATATAGGTTAATCTCCCACAGAACCTATCGATACAACTGCATTGAGTTCCTTTTCCTCATCACAGAAAACATGGGGCTTAGTTGGCCATCGTGTTCGATCATTGACAACGATCATTGCTGTGTCGACCAGTATAACCTATACATGAGCATCGTGAACCCGATTTTGTTCTACTTTCCGATCGTAATCCTTGCGGTCCTGTCGCTTCTTATAATGAAAGTTCTGGTAAAACGAAACAGGTGAGAAAAGTTAAACTTTTTGGTGGTTGGGGATGTATTGGATGAAAAACGTAGCGGTGCTATTGTACGAAAATATTCATTACATTTCCTTGTGACAGGTTGTTGTGTAACAGTAGAGAATACCTCTTTGTGACCGTCATAGTATAACGATGATTTAGGCTTTGATGTCCGGGGTAGCTGTACAAAACAACGCGTAGATTATAAATGAGTGTTATTGAAGTATACGACAGTTGTTGTTAGGTAATATAGGAAGCGACAGAGGCAGCTATGATGTTCGACAATTGTCAAATAACGTCCAACGTTATTGACATAAAACAACCAAGTATGGTACAATTGTAGTATGACTATATCACAGCTACATTTATAAATTATATAAAGAGTATATACATCCAAACAACTCATTTATTTTTTAAGAATACATTACTTTTTTCATATAATGTGTTACAGAACAAGATAAAGTTTAGAATAGAAAGTGTAAAAAAAATTCCTGTGGAAATTTTGTAAAATCAAATTGTTTCGTTTATTTAGATTCCAAATATAAATGCTACTGTAACAAAAATAGCAAATAGAACTAAAATTAGTTGCATCCTGTCCGATCTGCGATTGTATAGATATCTATGTTTACATTAATTTCCCCCTGGGAATATACGCTTGACTAAATCTGAACATTTTTATCATTTTAGGCTTGACTAAATCTTAACAATGTTATCAGTATCCGCGGCATTCAAATATTATGTAGTTATATATAACATGGAGCGTATAGTGCAGCTTTCCAATTAGACACGGAAAGCGAAAATGATGATGGCTATTAGCTGACGTAAGGTAATTTTTACTGCGTTACGTAGACGCACGTGATTTTATTGATATTATTAACCATAAATAGCTCTTTTAGCGCATACGTTTGCGTAGCGAGCCACCAGTCGAAAATTTTAGGAAATCACCAGCTATTTAATCGATTGTGACCACAGAAAAAACGCTTAGTTTAGTTTACCTATAACGCCTAGATTAATGGATCAAACTGAAACTGTAGCCGTGACCCAATCGTAATTAAAATACCACAGTAGCCTCGGGAAATAAGTAACTGGACAGATCGTGCTGCAACACGAGGGATAAATGAATATTCTATATCAAAATATTAATGATAATAAATGGTTTCCGACTATTAAGGCTATTTGCTTAAAACTTATTACCCGCTTTGTACTACTTAAATAACAAAGCCAAAAAATTAACCGTTCTTTTTTTTCGCTAGATGGCGACAGCACGCTTCCAACTTCGTTGAAATGGAAAATCGGTTTCGGCGTGTCAAATCCGACCCAACACAAAACGATAAAAATCAAAACACAGGCAACATCGAGGCCAATGAGGCACAAATCAACACTCGTCCGGAGCCAACTGTTAACACGATAACATGCCAGCATCACAAGAAAGCACGGCAGGCAATCGGAGACGCCCGTCTCCGGCTGGAGAGGAACATATTCTTTCAACTTCTTCTTATCATTTTCACATTTGTAGTCGGCTACATACCCGTGACGGCGTACTTGATGTGGACAACGGCAACACCGAAATGTATGATTTCGTACTCGAGTGATTATTGGTTCGGCGTAGCGTCTTACCTGAGCTTGCGCATCAGCGAGTGCATGAACCCGGTTATGTACAACTTAGGTTCGTGTAACATGAGAAAGGAAAGTTTAAGGATAGTAAAACGCGTGTTTCGCTGCAAACGATAAACCGGCAACTCGAGTTTTCTTTCAAATTAATTTTCTATATAGCCTATAATTTTTTGAATCCCTTTGTTTCAGCATTGGTATATTATATCTTTGTTATCATTTTTTATGTCATATTACTGATTCCACATTTGAGCTTGTATAGCATTTTGCATTTCAGTCTTTTTATGCGATTAAAAACTGTAACTATGTTAAGATTTTTACCACCAACAATCTATATTTGCAAGTCCGATTTTCGGTGTTTTTAGCAGTTGAATAAATTACGCCATAGCTTCAATAACAATCACTTAAAAGACATTGTATAGGTCTATAGAATAAAGTATATTCTTATCTAACCACTGGAGTTTACAAAATGGGTTTTCCTTGCTGTTTTGTAAAAAGGTCGTAATGTATACAGGGTTACCAACTCTTTTAATTAAAATTTGGAGAGAATTTAGTTTAGGTTGCTGATCCAAGCTTTAATATTAAATTGCAAAAATCTAAGACTTCCTGTCGCAGGATTTTGAAAGACACTCCCTTTTGTGGGGTCTGTTTGCATTGAAGAGGGGTAAAATAATTGGTTGAACACCTCCCAACAGCTCTTGTTCACGTCTATAATACAAGCTAACTTCCTAAAAGGCGCTATCACTTAAATTTATAAGCCAAGAGTCCTAAAACAACTTAAAATTAAGATTGGAAAGAGCGACCTGAACCCAGAGCCCAAATCAGAAACCGTATTTTCGCTTGCTCCTTGCAACTTTCTAAAAAACTGCAATGCTAAACAAAAAACGACAATGGTGAAAAGCTTAATGCATACTTCCACCAATTATGCATGGATACGGGGGCTTAACCCATTATTACTTTAAATATAAAACACTAATTTACATACCGTTCACGAATAATTTACAAATACTTTCACGGATAACTACAATTTGATGGTAGAATATGTACCGGAGTGGTTTGAAGTGAGTACGGTCGTGTGGTCCCAAATGGTTAATGTCACCGATACATAAACCGACTTCTTTATCATAACGGTCTTGGTGACAAGCCCATCATGTGGGCTATAGTTGTTTGCAGTTTGTCGTATACGATTAAGACGTTCTTTCGGTTTTAATACTAGTTTTTTCATTAAACTACTATTTTAACGCGATGTCCGCTAAGTACCTTGGCCAAAAAGACAATTAATCGACTTGGCGTCGGTTGGTTTCGATTCCACACTCTTTAATCTGTTGGAAGAACGATATAACTTCTACAGATTAATGTAACTGATAGGACTTAGCTCAATTATTTTGTTGGCGTGATTCCATAGGCAGCATACTTTAGTGGGCAGGCATATGTTCAGGCAAATAGTTATATTCTACAACAGGTTATATATATATACATTGTAGTCTAAAAGTTTTTAACTAAATCCATTAAAAGGAAGAAAACCACATTTGCGTTTCCTAAACGGCTTTTAACATATTCGCCGATGTAGGCTTACGTTTGGAGAAATCCTTTGGCTTGGCTTTATTTAGCCAACTAAAATGATATACCCTGCCACCGGGGTACATAAGCCATTTTTGGTGAATTTAGAAAAATTATTTAAAATGATCATAATTGGATTAATATTCGGCATTGTATTTTAAATTCAGGTTAAAGCACTGTAACCCCGCGTAACCTTTCATCGGTTCTTATAAAGTAAAGTTATGGAAGATAATTATATGTAGACTGTACAGTAGCAGTTTTCTCCTTATAGCCTATATATATATAACGTAATCATATGCGTAGCAGCGGATACGTAATTGAAATATCACAGCTCCCATTTCAACATTACGTCAGGTAACTTGCTTCACGAAGCAGAACGGGGCTGACACTAAACGGCGACACAACCGCATGTTGTTGGTTAAGACAGCGAAAAAGGTTAAAAGAGAAACGGGAAGCGCTGCAGGAGAAGGAAATGAATTCATTTAACCTACTTTTACGGACATTTATCTCGATTTGGATGACTACGGGACGCAATTATGGCGATTTTTACATGGCAAATTATAATTTCTCACTATATATCCTACATAAGCTATTTTTATTGTTTATTTTGGGTAACAATAGTATAAATATAGAACCTTCGTGTGGTAAGTTTAAATGTATCTTGCGGCATATTTTAGCTATGTTTGGACACTCGTAGCGGCATTTATCCCTGTATGAGGAACGCGAAGGACCATACACTTACTACTGTGTACGAACAACCATGACGTATTGTTAGAAGACAATGCGAATCGAATGAGCGTGAATGCCCGTGTCGCTTTTCCATTGTTCTTGTTTCTTTCAATGCGCACACAGCGTCCCGATACGGTCTGGTGCGCCATTGTAAAGAGATCCAGCGAACTCAAAGAGTTATGCGATGCTTGCCTGAGGCTTATCGCGCGCCGTCCAATGAGAGCGCAGTTGATTTGAAATAGTACTGCTCGGCGAATGTAAATATGGAAGGGCGTGTTAGCATTTCTGCGTTCGTTATATCGACAGATTTGAAGATGTTAATTGTCAGAAAAGAAGATTTTGATTGATTTAAAGACCCGCTTTCGACACAATCGAAGGCTACCTTAATATACCGCACGTACATGTTTTAAAGCGTCGATAATGAACATATGATTGTAAACGTCGGAAAAGGGAAGTACCGATAACGCCGCTCTGGCTCTGCTATCGATTTAGATAATGTACTTGGTCAGCTACCAGTATGGACAGCTCAGTTTAAGGAAAGGCAGATTAAAGTGTCAAAGCATAGCCGATACTGTTTCGCAATCATGTAGCTCGTATTGATTAAGTGCCGTTATGAAAAATATGAGAATTTGCTCAGTATATACCGACTACAGTTAGCTATATGTAATTTAAAGTTAATGTAAACCGAAATTAAAGTTTTTTGGTAATAAAGAGTTGATTGTCCAAAGGCAAGTTTCAAGTTATTTTTTTAATTTCAGGCTGTTATAAAAATTCTAACAAACAACAACAACATATATTAAAGGTATGCACAGGAAAGGATGCAATGAAAGATCACAGAGTCATCAAATCAGCTGCACCAAAGAGTCGCCTAGTCCGCGACAAAATAGATCTGATTAAAGTGGAAAACCATGTTCATGTTTTACTCCCAGTTGAATTTTATGACATTAAAAAAAATAATTGTTTAAATTCATTAATAGGTTTAGAAGGTTCTTGTAGTAAAAACTTCATGGTACCGGGTACTGTACAGGTACCGTATATATAAGTTAGTATTTTAGTTGAAGATATAGTATGGGTATTCTTATACGTGTGATTTTTTTTGTCCACTAGTAGTGTAGCCCTATTGGAAAGTTCGTTTTCTGTGCGCCGGATTTTTGCGCCACGCCAGCAATACTAATTTGCGCCACCACAAACAAAGTTGCAACATTTTCAATTAAAACTTTAAATTAAAAAATTAAAAAAAAGTATCAAAATAATGACGTAAATAAAAGAAAGTGTTATCACGCCACGCCAGCATGATTTTGGACTTTTCTGCGCCAATGCCCAAAAAATAGTTCATGCGCCACTCCAGATATATCCGGCACATCATACGAACTTTCCAGTAGGGTAGTGTAGTGATAGGATACTATGGAATGCCTAATTTCGTTGAAGATATAAACATAATATTCTTATTATTAATTGAAATAATCATATCTCCTAAATAGTATAAACTTTGCTGTAACGATTTAGTTCACGTTTTGATTAATACCGCTTCTTTCTACCAGTATTATTTATTCTGTTTTGCATTTTTAAATAACATTAGTATACAAATTATTATTGAACCCTCGGTGTAGATACCTCTGTTATACTTACATGTGCATTGTGCAAGTTACTTTAGTAAATTCAAAACCTATTAAGGATGACTAGCCTATTATATTACCCATACATACAATTTTTTTTAAAAGGATCGGGTTTAGTGTAGCCTTATACATACCCAATTTTGTTGTGGCTAATTTAAAGCAAATAATATCAGTGATAATTGCAGATGCAAATACTTTTGACTATTGGTTTAAAGAAATTGTTGAATTAAATCTGAACTGAATTTTATTTGGTCTGTACTGTATATAGCTTTCGTCTCCCAACTATCATGTAAGTAACATTGGAATTTTTTGGATTTTGCGTTTGTTTTTTTCCTCTTTACAATGGAAAAAAACATTTTGTGGTTAAATTTTTTTTTTTACAATGGAAATACAATGTTGTGTGTAGTTTTCTTTTTCTGTACAATGGAAAAGACACATTTTTAAGTTTTCAAATTGTAATTTTGTGCTGACCTGGTTACTTATGTCAATTCTTACATTGTATCGATTTCATCTATTTTTAAGTATTCTTGATATTCACCTTACAAAATTTTCAAAGTGATAAGGCAACAATTAATAGCATAGTATTGCAGTAAATAAAGAATTCTCCTTAAGCCCAGGCATTTTTTTTATAAAGAAAAAGATTGCAAATTGTAATGCTATGAGCGAAACACCATATATAAATTAAACGTTATACCATATTTTTTAACCAGCTTGTTTATATGGAAAGTTTATAAACCATTTGTTTCAAAATGACCTAAAAGAGGTGTTTGGAAACTTTCCTTCAGCTAAAGGAACAAATTAAAAATCCTGAAAAGAGGATTTAAGTGCTTATTCCTAAGAACAATATTCTTAATTATATTTGCTATTGTGCAAGCTGGCAGTTTTATACATATATATATATATATATTCATTATCACCTTTATATGCAACTCCCTAGACAAGAGTGATAAATCAGATTGTTTTGAATTTATCCTGTAACAAAATTGGAAACTGGTTTAATAATCCATTTTATAGCATTGTAAACTTGGGTAATGATTAAAGGTGATGTAAAGTAAAAGATTTATTTTTACCGTTTAAATTAAATTGAATTTCTGCAAAGTCATTCTATTGGCTACTTGCTATATTGTGTACTATATATATTTGAAATATTCACCAAGAGTATTGGCGCAGTATTTAACTTTCATGGCTAAATGAGAAGCTGTACTCAGCATGACCCAACTAGTACTATATGTATGTTAACCAAAATTTGACGCAGTTGAATGACATTAAATTTGGATTTTGTATTTAGTTAATGTTTGACTTTTATCAGTTAACCGCCACCTATCCTGTTGAAAGCAAACATGAAAATTAAAAATGTTGGGTATTATCACTATATTGTATAAATTACATTTTTTATAGTTATACTTCATTAAATTTAACATCCACTCTATAAAATATTATGTTGTCCTTATATGGTAATGCAGTCCGTAATGTGTTTGTATTTCAGTACGAAAATTGACCTCAAGTCATATTATGACGATGGTGTAATGTTAACACTCAGTATGGAGAAATTACTTTGGTTTAAACAGCCTCCCACTAATGTTTCCCTATATACACAGCATGGATGAGTTAATATGGCAGGAGCACACATATGTGCTGGAAAAAGCGCCCGGTGTAGGCTTTGGTATTGCCATAAGTGGAGGCAGGGACAACCCAGGAGCTCAATCTGGAGACACTTCTATTATCCTATCTGATGTAGTAAAGCAAGGCCCTGCTTTCGACAAATTAAAGTGTGTAATTGTAACAAAAACACTTCTTTGTTTAATCAATATACACTGATGCCAGATAACAACAGCTTTGACTGGTTAGGTATTGTATTAACTATCTGTTGAAATTCTCCACATTTCTAAAATAAAAACCTTGTTCCACACTGAATGCCATAAGATCATATATTTTCATTTTTTTATTTTACTGGAAATAGACATCTGTAAAACATCAAAATCTTACTTGTCATGATCTACCCAGTTTTGAGTGGTTTGTACACTAAACAGTTACTATAGTATTTTATATTAAATCTAACAGAAAAAAACTTTTTTATAGGAAGTTAAATTAAAAAAAATTTGCATACGTAATATATACTTAAATACTTTTAACCGTTAAATTCTAAAAATGTTTAACATGAATCATTATTCTTTTCCGTACCCTTAACAAAGGTCAGAGATAATACACTAATTATTCCAATGATTCTATTGTGTTGCAGGATCAATGACATTGTATTGAGGGTAAATGGAAAACCTATGTACAATATGGCACACCATCAAGCTGTTAAAGAGTTAAAAAACTCCGGGCAACGAGTAGAATTGGTAAGCCCCTGAATAAAGCCTTAATAAAATGTTGAACTGCTAACTTAACATCATGTTAGTGGTAACAAGTTATAACATACAGTGTAAACAAATTGCTAAATTGGTTTTATTAAGTAGCATTATAAACACATAATACATTTGAAATACTTATTTTATGTATTTACATTCTGTAAAAGTACCATTTACTAAAATTACTACTCTATGTAAAAATAATCCAACTTTTTCTATATCTTGCAACCACATAAATGCACATTGTGTAAAAAAATATGTAAAGCAATACTATATTGGGACGTAATTTTATCTTTATTTTTTTAGTTGTAACTTGCAGTAACCTCTATATGTTAATTAATATAGAAATAACAGTTGCATGTTGTTTTAGACGATCAAACGGAAAGTGTTGGTTCGTGTCGGCCGTGAAACACCTCCCCCCGGCAGGTTGAGTAGGAGTCGAAGCCGTGACTTGGACGACTTGCCACTGCGCCGTTCTCGAAGTCGAGACCTTGACCGCTCTCCTGACCGACACCGCTACCGGTCACGGAGCAGGGAATTAGACGACTCTCGCCGGCGGCACAGATCCAGAAGCCGTGACCTGGACTCGCGACCTCGGCGCAACAAGTCACGAGGATATGACGTGAGCAGAAGTAGAAGCCGGACACCACCAAGAAGGTAAACAAACATAATTTGTGACGATTGGCACCTTGAAGATCAGTGGCAGGGTTGGCGACTTCAAAAATCTCCTAACCGTATATATTGTTCTCTCATGTATTACAAATTATTCTTTAAACACATTTAATATTCTCAAACTTCTATTTACCCTCTTGGGATATTAAACTTACGCCACTATATTGTTTCGACGCTAGTTTAATTCTAACAAATCAATACCTTCAGCCGCAGAGAACGGAGTTACAGTCGCTCACCTTCTCGCTCCAGTAGGAGGAGATCTCCCTCATAGTGAGTGTTCTATCTTACCTGCCTACCAGCGGCACAACAAACTATTAATAACCTACCTTTCTCCCTAGTGCCAGCAGCAGTCCATCAGTGCATAGAAGTCGAAGAGGTAGATCGCGTTCAAAATCCCCACCACGAAGGAGAAGGGGCAGGAGGTATGTTGTACCGTGTTTTAAATACTGCATTGTCTCATATAGGGCCAACAGCCTTGAACAAGAGTATGGCAGCAATATTAAATGTTAAAAAAAAGAAAGAAAAAAGTGAAAGATGATTTGATTACACACATTGTAATTAAACCATCACCCACAACAGCCTATTTTTAAAAAAAATGGAGTTATTTCCCACATTTTGCTTGATATTCAATCGAAACAAGATTGCGAATGTGCTGAACCAACGCACTAGGTGCCATGTACTGGTAAAGCCGTATAAAAATATATATATCGATTTCAATCTTTTGAAACTAAATATCAAACGATTTATCAGCATTGTCTTACAATTGTAAAGCTTTTCTGTTCAATGAACGACATGTGGCAAGAGGTGCAGACAAAAGTCTGGTGAACTGCCTCTAAATTGTAACACTAGTGAATTCATTTAATTATAAACTTTACCTAATAAACTGATGTTTTCACAATCGGTCACACAAAATTACTTTGGTTCACCTAGTTCCATTCTAAATACATTTATTGTTCTCAGCGACATTATAAATCCGAATTGTCCTTAAAGTTGTGTGTGTCACAATTATATTGCAGCACTGTATTCTGTATATGGCAATTCCGTTACTAAAGTTTTACATTTTATATTTAACTCCACTTCACCATCAATATAAAACCTACTAAACAAGTAATAGGCTATAAAAATGTTAAAACGGTGGTACTAGGTACTTGCTGAAAAAAAGTGTTTTAAAATATTTGATGTAAAAATATATTCTTGCGGAGCTTCTAATCTAACATTTAAAAATTAGGTGGACATGGATAATGTAATGGTACTATTTTGATGCATAATGTACATCCATATGCTGTAAATCTTAGTTGGATGTTATATTTTGTATATGTTACATAGTGATAATTTAGGCTTCAGAATATGTCCCTAAATCATGCGACTATTCCGTTATGTTGTTTTAAAACAAATCCCCAACATTCCACTATGTCCTCAGCCGAAGCTTTACTCCAAGCAGCCGCAGTGTCACACCCCCACGCCGCAGCTCACCCGGTAGAATGGAGTCGCACAAACCAATGGAAGACTTGGTAATTATATTGATTCTAATCTGCCCTGAATTCGGAATGGAGCCATTGGTTAATTATGCAATCGAAACTAATAGAATGACTCCAGGTGTAAAGTTTTGACTCGTCTGTAAATGTATTCTTTACAGATTAAAAGAGTTTAAAATGAACTGTACACTGTACTTTGTATAACTTGTTGTTTAAATTTATTATTATTATACTGCTCCATAGTACAATTATTACTTAATATTCTTATAAAATACCGCTTTCAATATTTGTATTATATTCTATTGTTATATTAGCTCTGGACTTAAAAAAATAAACACAGTTACATAATCATAATAAAGTAACATTTAAAGAATAACTAACCCAATAGAGGAACAGTTCTAAAAACATCAATAATAGATAGCAAATTGAAAATAACAACATCCAGGCCTTTTGAGCCAAGTTGACCAATATTACCTTCTGAACGTACGTGTCCAATGTTAATGAATCTATCACCATTGCTCCAATAGAGATCTGCATCTCCTCTGTCTCCGGATCCGGACAGTGCAGCATCCGATGGAGATATGATGGTCTTCCCCGTCAAGAACCGAGAACCGAAGACGGTTGTGCTTAAAAAGACAAGATGGAACAGTGAGTTTATAAATTGCACTTCAGTGCCCATGTATAAAGTTTTCTGTAAATTTAATTTTTTTTTTTTTAATAATATATATTTTAAATAATTAGAGTAGGCCTAGTATCGTTTCCTTATGCACTTTCAATATATGCACTTGTAGAAGTCTTTACTTGTGCATTTTGTATCAACTAGCCATATCACTAGGCATATCATGTCACCTTGGTCTCAAATTGCGGCATTGGACGTCTAAATGTCAAGTAATGTTTAAAGAAACTTACAGCTAGAATTATAGCCTTGTTGTTTACTCTTTATGTTTTTGCTAATAATAACCAAAATTTAAGACGGTTAAGTTTTGTGATAAGTGCAATAAACTGATCGAAAAAATAATTATTCATGGTTGTTATTTTCCCGCAGATTCATATGGTTTAAAACTTGGTACTCGGATATTTATCCAAGATATTCAGCCAGGAAGTTTGGCTGATAAAAGCTCTGAAATATCAGCTGGCGACACAATATTAATGGTAAGTTATGTGTGTGCCTTTTTTTAGCGCTATATCAGGCCCTACTTAAATTAGGTACTGCTATTTAAACAATTTTAAGTGCACTTATAATATTAGATATTCATTTATGTACTAGTACTCAAAACTGGACAATTTTATTTTAACTTACCCCCTGGAATAATTTAAATAAACAGTTTATTATATGCAGATAAACGGCCGAAATGTGGACAACAAATCAGTGCAAGAGGCAATCCAAATCATTGGGCTGAGCAAAGACAAAGTGACGATGTTGGTGAAAAAACAAGATGGCGGCACGGTCTCGATACCAGCTGAGCGGTTTAGAGCTCCAGCTGGTGAGCGTGAGGCTGCTGATAAACACGACGATAGGAAAAAGGAGGAATCTGAAAGTGAAGGTTGGTGTTGATATTGCTTGCTTGTTTGGCTGTGTAGATATTCTAAATATGGCTTACTAAGAAAAAAATTAAAGTAATAAAGGAAAAGTAGTTAACTGGTATTGCTCTGTCAGCCAAAAATTGTGGAACACAGAAATATCAAAACCTCTATTTTTTGTTTAACTTGACATAGCTTTTTGTACAAGATTAACAAGATAATGTACAATGGGGTTGATTGAGTTAAATAACTGTTTGGTTTTGTTGGTGATATATCTGGAAATAAGTTAACCATTTAAACCTAATGCCGCATATTCTTATTGATAAAAACCTTAATTAAAATGATTTGACTTAAAATTAATAACCATTTATGGCCAGTCTAATCTAACCTTAATTAAAATAAATTGACTTAGACCAGTCTAAGTTGATAGATTAGAGCAATAGAAATATTTGCAAACTTTAACCAACCTAAAAAGTTCAACTGAATTGACATTGAGACCAAGGTTATAATTATCTTTAAAATAAATTTAACTTGTTTTGTACCTTTTATCCTGGTTTCCTTTAACCCTTTGACGACGACGGAACTTTTGCAGTTTTTGGCACTTTTGAGTAATGTTGCTTTAACCTTGTTTGCTGCGAATACTGTTGGACTTAGGGAAAAACAATCTATTACAAAGTTGTCCAGTAGATAATTTTCTACAAATTGGTATTTTTATTTTTGTGATGACGTTGTAGTATTTGTAATGACGTCATAATTAGTAATTTATACTCTAATTACTCGTTACTGGTAGCTTGTAGAAGATAGTAATGTATTACAAAAGTGTTCAAAATGAAATTTCCTACAAAGTCACGTCTTTTATTTTTTGATGACGTCAACTAAGCGTGATGACGTCACATAAAACTGACAAATATGGCATTTCATCACCACAATCACTGTCGGCCTCGATCATGCTGACAGCCTAATCGGCTGTAATCTATTCCGAAGTTGTCATATTTCTTCCGAATATCAAATAATAATTGAAAAACAAAGTAAACAAAGTCGAAAAAATGAATAAATATCAATAGTAATTAGAAAAAAAACATGTACACATATGTTTACATATATCGTTGAAAAATCGAAAATGACTGGTAAACTCGAAAACAAAGACGGCTACTGCTAGTTTTATTCTCACAGCAACTGGTGTAACAATTTTAACTCCCCAGAACCCAAAAAAAGCGATATTTTACCTAAAAGTTAAACTAGATACAAAAATTTTGAAGAAAAATGTTTGGAGCAATATTACTCAAAATTTTTAAATGGAATGATTATGTTTTTATGCGTTATTTCGAAAGATCTATTCAAATGCTTTCCAAAAATATCAAAACTAGGAAAATCCCCCAAGAAACGACTGAATTGTGCATTTTTTTTCGGGGACACATCTGGGTTACAAATATGTAACCGTCGTCGTCTAAGGGTTAAGAGAAACATTTTCCGAATTGGCTAAATTCCATGTCGTTCATTTGTTTTCCTAACAAACCATTCTCCTTAACGTGTGTTTTGCTTAGTATACAAACCGAGTTTGTCTATAAATTAAAAATTGATTGTGTTACTGACTGGTTTAGGCTTTTGGGGTATGTTGTGCAAATAGATGATATACAGATGTGTGTTAACACACAGCAAAACAGTCTACAAACCGTTCACTGCTTTTGTTTGTTTATGCTTGGCAAAGAAAGACCAAAAAAAGTGATATATCTTATTTTAGATTTTAATAGCAAAACTAAAAAGGTGTAATTTACATTAACATTTAGACTGTTTACACAAAGTTTTTCGGCAGTTGAAATTGTTTGAATTGTTAAGTACTATGAATTAACACTTTATGTATAATGTATATACTGATTCCTTTTACAATCAGAAGCCAAAATTGTCCTTCTTATATTTTCATGCCTCGTAGTTTTGGAATGTACTAGTTTCGCAATTCAGTTCTAATTACTCATCTGATGATTTAATTCATACCACTTCAAATTACTTACTTTACCTGGTGACCTACTTACCACTTTATAAACTTATTATGGGTGAAGAATTTATAAACTTAGTGACATAAGTAAGTTTTAAAATAAA